>JAKTWI010000365.1:3143-17173 GCA_030561065.1 Sporopachydermia cereana | reverse complement strand
GCCTATCAGAAAAATACGGGTTCTTGTGATTCTGAGCTTTTCATAAGCTTTAAAGACAGAATATTCAGGAGATTCATTTCAAGTGGAGAATGAATACTGTTTGGCACGCTCTGTTTTACTTTCTTACATCTTGTTTGCTGCTTAGAAGCTCCGAGAGGAAGAAAGTACGGATGTAATGAGTTCAAGTGCCGCCACCTGAATTGATCTCAACTCGATATCCTTAACGTGAACGCTTCACATCTACAAGGCTGTCGGTTAGCAGAACGTTTTCTGATTGTGTTGATAATAAAAACGGTCTTTCTCTTTACTATGGTGTTTGGGTTCCTTCAGCACTTCATCACGAAGAAGGTGAGTAGTGTGCCATCCATAGGGTCAGCTAGCGAGAATAGGCGGTACCTTTCAGATATTGAAATGACTGATAGATCTCGGATATGCTAACATTGTGTCTGCTTTTTCATGCTGCATTATCTCTCACAGCTCCTGGAATCACAGAGCTTCCATGCGATGGTGCGCAGAATACACGCCTATGTTCATGGCATCCCATACCACCGATCGCCAGCACCTCATGGTAAGTGTCAGTATTTGGCAGTGTTTGGCTTTGCTTTTGAGATTGAGTAAATTTGGCGTCAAATAAGTATAATGAGCATTTGTCTGAATTTTTTGAGTATTTCTCCTTTGGAGATGAAAAACAGCAAGATTAACAATTCATAATCCCATTTAGAACGTGAGAGGTTGGATGGGCCTTTGAGGAAATCAAGGAGGTTTGGAGCTCTGTTTCTAGAAGAGCTGAAAAGGGACATTGGGTTGAAGAAGTGATAGGAAATGGGATGGGATAACCGGGAAAGGGGGTCGGTGTTATTCTTTGGATATCAAGACATCCAAAAAGATAAAATCAGACGTCGGATTAGACGTCGGATTATACAATGCACAGCTGATCATGAAACTGAAGTACGTGGAGACATTGTTACTATCAGGATGAAAATTATGGATACTATCAAATGGGCCTGGTAGCTCTTCTGAGCTCTGTTTTCAGCAACCTTTATGACATCTACATTGAGAGGCTTGAGCCAACATACAGAAAACTTTCTGTTACATGGTTTGAGAACACACTTTCTGGTCTTTGGAGAAGGAAGGACACTCTACCAAAGGAGGATGAAAACAACTGCTTCCTCCCTTTCTATCTGCTCCCTTATTCCTCTAAGCACTTCAAATGAAATAACGAGTTACACGACGCAATGAATGAATATTAATACTTCTGGTAAAAATACCTTCAGTAAATGTACAATACTTAGAACAGCAAAAGGTACTTAGTTCAGTGAGGAGTTGCAGTGACAGCCACTCATGTCATCTCGTCATAAACCCAATCATATGAGAGCATCAGACTCACTTTCTAGAGTTTAAGCCCACAAGCTATACGCCACCAATGCACACTTGTAGAATGTTCGTACTACCTGCCCATAAAACTAAAGCACAGCATGGTCCTGCCGAGTGACTCCCAGCACTGTGTGGACGTTTCTCTCCGAAATGACATCCTCACTTGCTTTGAAGGTCATCTCCTTCCAAGTTTCTTCTCTAGCCAAACGCCGCATGTACCGTTTCCTCTCCAGCTCCGATAGATTGGCCCCTGGCTGGTTGAGCTGTAAGTTTTTGTCGTTCAGGCTTTCAGTGTGCTTAGCACTGAAATACTTTGGCTGTTGTATGGGCGAGAAAAGCCCAGTCGACTTCACTTCTGCCGCCAGACTCTCCAGCAGCTTTTTGAACACGGGCCCTTCTCTTCTCGGTATCATATCCCCATTAGTGCCGTCTAAACTAATGTTTTTAGCTTTCCCGTTCACCATCTCAATCTTCATCAGCTCCTGAATCCAAGACTCGATCTTTTTGCAGGCCATTTTCCCCTCAGGGAGGAAATCCTCCATTTGCATAAAGCCATGGGAGATTCCCTTGATGATTGAAGTCTCCACAAACGTCTTTTCAGGGGCCAAAAACTCCTTTTTCGCTTCCCGTAGTTTGGCGGCAAACAGCATAGAGTCGTCCACAAACGGATCCGCCTCTCCGCAAATCAAACACACTTTGGGGAAATGTTTCAGCAGGTCATTGGGCGCCAGTATAGGAGAGAAGAAGTAGTCCTTGTTGATGTCGGGCGCCCTTTCCTGACCAATGTACAGCAGAAGCACTGCTCTCAGCATCTCGGGAGTGAGAATGCGATCGTTTGCATATGATATTTTGGAGCTGAGGGTGAAATGCTCCTCGGTTCGCTCAAACTCTTCTGGGTAATCCGGGTCAGAGGAGTTCACCACTATTGGCCTGTCAACCTCTCCATTCTCAAAAGTTGCAAAAGGAGACCCCTGCGCTGTTGTGTCTCCAGAGGCAAAAGCAGAAGAGACTATGGTTTTTGTCTGGGAGGGAATGGCGTCTTTGCTTATTCTGTGATTGTTCATTGGGGTTATGGATCTGGAGTTGTTTCTGCTTGAAGCTAAAACAATCCCCTCTTCCTCCTCTTCTTCAGCATCTTCTTCTCCGTTCTCCAATTTGCTCTCCCCTTCCTCTGTTTCCTCCTTGTTGTGAACACTGCTTTTCTCCTTATTTCTTTTCAGCAGCTGGTGAAGAATCTCAGACGGTGTCTTTGCAGAGTGTTTGGACTCGTCAATAGGCAGATTGCTATTGCTGCTTTGTTCCTGCAGGGCCCACAGATTAGTCGAATACGACTTTGTAGCCAGAGAAGGCCTTCTGCTTGCCTTGTCTAAAGAGGCAAGACTCGTCACAGAGCGAATCCCACTGGACAGTTGGCCTATAAACTCCGATTTCTGGTTCAGCAGTTCAGGCTTCTTTTCCGCAATCGACTCCTGTCTCACTAACTGCAATTGTTCCACTGTCAGCGCACATGCATAGTTCAGATCCAGAGCCGGGTAGACAAGAATAAGCCCCTGCGGCTTCGGGAGAACTCCGTACTTGAAGTTTGTGAGGATTTTCAGAGTTGTGCCAGCACACAGATTGCCGCCCGCCGAGTCACCTATAAGGACAATCTCGGGAGTATGCAGTCCGCTGAGCCCAATGCACTTCCCGTTGGAGTTTACAATGCTTGCATATGCATCAAAACACTCGTGCAAAGCGTAGGGGTAGGGGTACTCTGGTGCCTTTTTGTAGTTTACTGCCACTACTGGGACTCTGAACTTCTTGGCCCATTTAGCAAGATTCGGTTCAGTCTCTTCCGGGCTCATAGCTACAAACCCGCCGCCATGAAAATCCAGCAGTATCTTTCTTTGGTGTTCCAGCTCCACTGTAGTGCCGTCAAACCACATGTAGCACTCAATTGGGTCCAGGTATTTGGACGCCTCCGGCCGCGGGATGAGGAAGTGCTCTCTCATTGTCGTCTTGGGAGTGGCACACCAGACCAGAAACCTCATAAAGGGATTCTCCAGCTTGTTCCACGATATGCGGGCCAGTTTTACCGACAGAATGGAGTTGTACTTCCGGACTTTGGACTCGGCCTGTTCGGCAAACACCAGATAGTAGAAAGTAAACAGTATCGAACACACATGCCGCAGTGGGGCTGGTTTGATGTTCATGGCAGTCCAGAAGCCGGCATCGAGCGCAGTCAGCACCCACGTGATCCGGTAGAAGCTTCTTGAGTATGTATCTTTCAGAGGCGGAGGCGGGAACAGGTAGAACACCTTATCCAGATTCTTCAGCACATAGTAGAAGGTCATTGACAGCACGTATATTTGCCATGCCGACAGCCTTTTCGTTATGATCTGTGATAGTTTTGAGATGCTCAGTATATTGGGCCCATGGCGGGGCCCCTTCACCAGTGCCGAGAGCCAGAAAACAGTCACCAGAAGCACCTGGTACTTCTTGAAGAAGTACGAAGGTCTGCCCACCAAATCATCAATCATTCTACAAAGCAAACAGTGTCGATGATCAGCCCAGTGACAATGCAAGCAGCAGATTTGCTTCAGTTCGCAGTAGTTTTCTTCTCTCTCTGGGCCATCAGATTGTTCGGGTTCTCAAGCAATAAAGCAGATGAAACAGACAGTTGTTGATCGAGCCACCAAACACAGTAAAGCCCTAGTTTGGTTTCAAGTCTTCAATCTCCGGATCCCTTGGACTCAGTGGGCTTTGCGCGATAGGCGATGAAAAGGTGATGCTGCAAAAAAAGAACGTGGGGTTGAATATAGTGCTGTGATATCTTCTGAACTGTATATTTTTGACACGTTGTTTTATACTGTCAAACGGCAAAAGTCATTTATGAGGAAGAGCGGCTTGACGAAATGTGGGGAACCGACGCCTATTTAAGAAGGCGTCAGCTTTCACATGCAATTCAGCGGAACTTTCACATGCAAGCGCTGGAGGGATTTTTTGTTGATTATGTCATCGTTTATGATGCATTTTCTGCAGCGAGTTGTGAAAGGCGAAGAAGAATGCTGATGAGAATGGTGATGAGAAATGAGTTTGGATGGGTGTTAATATGGGTGGAAGGTGCTTTAATGGCTGGTTTACAGATGCTGATGGTGTGGGGATGGGGATGGGGATGGAGCTGGAGGATTAGGCAGGCAGCGGAGTTGTTTGCTGGCCGCCATACACATGCAAGGCAGTCTAGGCATATGACAGAGGTTTAGCGCTTGTTCTGCAGGCGGACCATCAGAGGGGGTCCTCAAATACTGAGACAGTATTTTACTGCGTAAATCTCACTCCAAGATTAGACTAGTGATAAGCATTTTGGTGAGGGATAGCGAGCTCCTTGAAAGTACATTATGACCACGTGACTTGCGGGTCATTTAGTCGTTTTACTTCGGGCGATTAGTGTAGTGGTTATCATACTTGCCTTCCAAGCAAGTGACAGGGGTTCGATTCTCCTATCGCTCATGTTTTTTTTGTTTTTTTTTGTCATGAAAATAAATGGAAGTGAGTCTGGTAAAAGACCAGATGGTTGAACTGAGATCCTGTAAGGTAGATTGTCATTCGTTAGACGCGACAAAAGCCAATGCGCCTCTTCATGGCCTTTTGATGGTAAACCGTGACTCAGTAGGGTGCACGCGTATCGCTGGCTATCGTAAGTGTACCCGATAACCTATTCGCCGCACGGGGATTGTCATTCAGCATTGAGTCTCTTCAATCTATCAATATCAAACCATATGAAGTGCAGATGAAGAGAAGTTCCGCTTAACACGAAAATCCCCGCACAGTAAAGAGGCAGATTTTATCGACAGATCGATGTCTGATAGCTTTTTGATGTACAGACTCTGTACATCAAAAAGCTACTTTGAAGACAAAATAGCCAAAGTAGCAATAGCTATATGAGGTACCTGCTCACTCCGTTAATTACCAGATGATCACTTAAAGTCTGACTGCATATGATCTGTAAAAACAAAAATGAAGTATAGGATGCCTTTCTGTCAGCAAAAAAAGCAAAAATATATGATTCAGCTGAGGTTTGAACTCAGGACCTCCTCAGTGTGAATGAGACGTGATAACCACTACACTACAGAATCGTTTTTTTGAAAAATGAAAACCTGTCATTCATATCCTCAAAACGACACCTAAAGACAGAGCTGATTTGTATACATCATTTATTGACCGGGTTCGTGGAACAACTGGAAAGAGTGATTTGCAAGGAAACTTCAGTGTCTTCTACAAACGAATTGAGTGTACATCTACTGCAAATTTTAACCAGAATTTAGTTCAGGCTGATGTGGAAGAGCAAAAGCATCGAAGATGGCATTTGGCCGGTCGGCACCTTGAGAGAATTCTGAAGAGAGGTGGCCAGATATTCTTTGTCAACCATTAGACAATCGTAGTGTATAGGGCTTTCTAACTCTTGTCGTTCTTCTGTGTTCTGAATCGTGCTTTAAAGGTTCTCCTTCTTTTGTGATAAAAAAGCAAAAAAAATGACTCAGCTGAGGTTCGAACTCAGGACCTCCTCAGTGTGAATGAGACGTGATAACCACTACACTACAGAGTCGTGTTGTTTTCAAAAAGTATGCGGAAGTAGATAGAAAAGACAACTAGGTGTTTGGTTTGAGACAGGAGAGATTCTTAGCATATATTATGTTCGATGCCTAGCCTGTTTGATTGAGAAGCAGCAACTACATGAAAAATGAATGTACAGATAGTCAGCGTAGTGATACGAATAGAGCAACTTAATTGTGAAGGAGTCGATTGTAAGATTGAGTCATATTCCACCTCAACTGTTGTTCATCACCTAAACGAAGAGCGTAAGCCACACGCGAAACCCAACAGTCTCCCATGCTCCATAACAATTCTTCCCAGTTGTAAACCTCCGGTGCTCAAAAACAAAACCCGGGGACCTCTTTGAGAAACCCCCCCCAGAATCAAGACACCAACTTCAACATCTACCCGCAAAGGGCGACTTTTGATAGTCGTACGCTTGATTGAGTTCAAACGAGCTACTCTCTTGATTTCGGACTTTCGAGGTATAGCCCCATCCAAATAGGTCTCAACTCACTGATGAGCCTTTCGCTCTGGTGTACCCATTCCAAGCAATAGTAGCAGCGACTGTAGACTCTCCAAAGATTTTGACAGCACGGCCTGGAACTTGGGATCTGGGTTGCTGATGGCTTCGTATCGTACAAGGTCCAGAATTTTAGCAGACAATTGCTCTCTATCATTTCCGTTAACTGCATGCCCATTACCACTTGAGCAGGCGTTCAAGCTTCGTCATCAACTTACACATGCTTCGACGTCTGCAGAATCCTCGACAGCTCCAGCAGAATGCCTTTCTGCGTCTCACTCAAATTACTATCCACGAAACGAATGTTAGCAACATCCCTTCTCCAAGAAACCATACGCAAGCTACTCCATTCTCCATCCATCTCAGCAGCGTGTTTTCATACTTCAACTCCTCGGTGATCTCGGCATCATTGCCGTCACTAATCGACTCAGTTGCCATGGTGCCTAGAGTGAACCATCAAACTAGTGTATGTGACGTGCTCCAGCTATGAGCAGCATTGAAGGCATCAAACTCGAGTTGATAATAAATTGACTATTTCTTTTGACTGCTAAATTATATGATTCATAGAAAGTAACGTGATTAGTGTCGTGTCTGTGGCTGCCGAAGGGCGGTGGGGCAAACACGAAAAAATCGTATCCGCAATCGCATATTATAGTCTCCGAAATACTTTCTATGGTCTCCGATATTGAGCAGTCAGATAGCTGCCAGCTATTATACTCACATTTCTTGCAGATATCCATAATAAACCAGCTCACTGTATATATTTAGACATTATTATTTACTTCAGGAGACACTGCGACTGTGTCCTGGTTACCACCTCTTCCTTGTCAGAGAATGCTGTGTGCACAGAAGGGACGTGTATGCAGCACATATCGTTCCTCCTTCCACAGCATAGCGGGAAATCGTGATTTGATGGTAAATCAGCTATCAAATGAGACCGTAGCTGAACTTCCGTCAAGGTTATTACATCCCTTCTACCCCCGTCTGATCGCCTAAACATCATGTGCGTTAGACCCCTGGGAAGCACGACTATGCGTCGTTTCAACTGCAATACTAATAGAGGAGAGATCCTTCGCCAGCTCATAGTTGAAAGTCACATCGGCCAGAATATACAACCATTGAGTCACAGAAAACCAAGAATAAGCGCCCGGAATACGCAGAATCTGATGACGGTAGAAGAAAAGGAACATCAGCAGCACCATGCCATACATGCTGTATCCTATTTTGGCCACCGGGGCCAGATTCTTCAATCCATGCCGATGCCGATGGCCCTTCAGCCGAAGGTTCATATTCACCCACGGAATGCCCAGCAGCGTGTAGATTGCAAACAGCCGGCTGTGGGTGGTCTTGTCGTCGAAATTGGAGATATTCGCTGTACATTTAGTTAGCAGCAACCCGCTTTGAGTCGTTTTCAGTAAATGGGGACAAATAGGGAACCCCGAAATTCAACTTACTGAACCCCACATGACTTAGCACGCGTAGAATTCCGATCGCCAGTACCACTTTGGACTGCCGACTGTGTTTGGTCGATAGAATCACCCTCCAGAGCAGTATAAACATCAGCCGAGGCCCTGGATTATAGACATATTTATACGTTAGCTTCTATCCACAGACGCAAATTGATCCTTCAGACCAAACAAACGAAAACGCGTTTAAGAGCAATCTAATAGCAACCTAATTATATCGACCCATCACCTCTCAACATAACCCCTATCCCTATCCCTCCTCCCATTCGTACCTTCTATCAGAGCCATGACAATCTGAACTAAACTCTTGAGCGGATACTCATAGCCAATCACCAAACTGACCGAGGGAAACCTACCAAGCCGCCTGTTAGCAGGAAACACGCGAATTCTCCTCCTTTGCCGTCCAATGCCTAACTTATTAATCCCCATATCTCACCACATACCATTCCTTCTGGTCATTCACCTGCTCCGACTGGAGTATTTGCCCCCAAAAACACGTCACCGCTAGCAGAAATGCAAGAAGGTATCCGCCTATCGTCCGGCAAATGCCTGTTAATATCCCCCTCCTTCAAACCGCTCTTTCCACCCTCTCAATGGCTATCCCCAATATCTCACCATACCATATTCAATGCGCACACAGATCTTCGGCAGACTCCTCAGCGGCACCTAAAACCAGTAAGAGTTTGTTAGAGAAGGCCAGAAAGACGCAATTGTCAATTATATATCAAAGTCCCTATACGCATCCAAGAAATACCTCATTCTTATCTCACTTCCACATACCTCCACAAGAGTCCTTTCTTTCACACCCATTGCTCACTTGACACGTGACAAAAGCCGCTGGTACCTCCGGAGATGTGTCTGTAACATATCCGATGACAATAAAGACGCCAAACAACTTATCAGGTGAAATTAACGCCTTTATTTACCCAGCCAGGAGATGATTCTTTGTTTGATTTCTCATCGCGATGCAATCGGCGGCCGGAAATGATATGTCACGTGAGTAGTGAAATTATCTCCGTAATATTTAAAGCGGAGATGATCAAATTAGGGGGGTCTACACAAGACTGTAAACCTGGAAGGAGACCCGAGATCGACTTATCGGCTCGGCGGTTCGGTTCGGCGGTCCGGCTCGGATCGGATTCGAAGCGGCAAGGCCGACAATTCGAAAGCCTGCAGATTGTGTCATCTTACTCGTTTCGTGCATTAGAGGCCAGCGGCTGCTAAATAGTACATTGCTGTGGGGTCTGAATGCAGTTTCGGAGAGCCAAGCGGATGTACGGACGGCATGCGGGGCATACAGAGCTGAGCCTTCAATTGAGATGTCTTGGCGTTCGGAGCGTGGAAAGAAAAAGCTGGCGGCTATTCCATTCGGCAAACACTGTAGGACACAAACACGTAAATCATCCCGTAAACCGAAACGGGAGGGCCGCAAATTTGTAGACACCCCCGAACCCCACTTCCGCCGCTCATAGAATTCGGGATCTTCTTATACCCCTCTCTCGAATTTTCTTCCAGCCCCGCTCTGAGCCCCGCTCTGTACCCCGCTTTCTGCCCCGCACTCTGCCGTCTTCCAACTGCTTCTCCAAGTCTATCAAACTGTCTCCCATTTCCTCATCGTCATAGAACTCAATATGCTCCTCGTCTTCCACTACAAACTCCGTCCGCTCGGAATAATTCCGAGCCCGTCTTCTTCCGCGTGCCGCTTCCGGCGGTTCGGTTCCGTCTTCCTCTTCACTGTATTCTTCTCCACTGTCTTCCGAGCTCTGCCAGCTTCCGTCGCTGCTTCCGCTGCTTCCGCTGCTTCCGCTGCTTCCGCTGCTTCCGCTGCTTCCGCTGCTTCCGCTGGTGGCGTCACGTGGTTCACTTTCTCCCCGATAGCCGGTATATTTCCGCTTTCGGTCCGCCATTTCCGTTTGGATCCGTCCCGGCCCGCGTTTTCTCCGTTTCCCCGTCAGCCATTTCTCGGGCACTTCTCCGATACTGCGGGTTCTTTTGGTTCCGGCGGGGGTTGAAAAAGCTCTATCGGTTGCCAATTTCCTTTTTCGGTAGCTTATTCCGCTTCCGTCTCCGCTTCCGTCTCCGCTTCCGTTATGGCCATCACTCAGTTCGGAACTCACGCGGCTGTCTTCCGACTCGGACTCCGAACTTCCGCCATCCGAGCCCTCCGATGGCCGTTCCGAGGGTCCGTTTTGTGAACCAGATGTGAAGGGTACAGACGGCTCCTGCCTTCCCCCCGCCGTCTCGGCTATTTTGCTCTTCCGCACAACCAGCCGCACTTGTGGCACCAAGTCCGTTTTAGGCAATTCCGCCGAAGGTGTGGCCGCAAAATCGGGCGGCACTTTTGCCGAATTTCCTCCCGAGTGTTCCGCCGATCGGCCACAAACCACCGGACTTTCCGAACGCGAGCCGCTGCTGTGTGAAATGCGAAGTGCAATTTTTTTCTTTTGTGTCTGCTGTTTTTGCACTTTGTGCGGCTGGGATTTCCCCTCTTTGTGGCTCGGCATCCTGCTCGGCACCCGGCTCGGCTTCACCCGCAGCTTCAGCCCCGCCAGTGCCTCCAACCCTTTCGGCTCTTTCGGTCCTCCCGGCTCTTTTTCCTCTTTCGGCCTTTCCGGCTTCGGCTTCGGCTTCGGCTTCGGCCCTCCGTCCCGCGCCATCTCCGCCCCGCGGTCTGACACTTCGCCCCGCTTAAACTCATTGAGACACGGGCCGAAAGAGTAGCGGAAGGTGTTTTCGCGTTTGTGCAGCACGTGCTGCCGCAGTCTTCGGGTCTCACCCCGGCGCAGACACAAACAGCCAGTTTTAAGCAGTTTGCGGTAGCGGCGGCTGAAGCGGCTGAGCAGAGCCGAGGCGGATGCCGAGACGGCTTTGTGGTTGAAATTAAGTTTACCGCTTTGCGTTTGTGTTTCGCCGACAGGTCGTCTCGGCTTCCGTCTCGGCCTCCGCTCCGGCGGCACAACCCACTGGCCGGTGCGCCGCGGCAGCGGAGCTCCACAAAACTCGTTTGCGGTGTTGCCGAACTGCCTTATCCAGTCAGGCGGGATGGCAAATGGGACAGGGAAGGTGGGGGCGGGGACGGGGGCGGACGGAGCGGAAAGGCCGGACATTTCGCCGAGCTCGTCTTTGTGTCCCGATACTTCCCATTCCGCCGCCTCGGCCGGAAGCGGCACGGCACATCCGAAGGCCGTCAGAGGCGCCTCCGCCTGGCCGCCGCCCCGCGCCGAAATCTGCCAGGGCGGGCACTTGAACGGCTTGCCGGTATAAAATGAGGTGAACTTTGCCGTTCGGGACGGCACGGCATGCGGGGTAGGCAGGGCACGGGTATGCGGGGTATGCATTTTGTGGCTCTTCCCCTTCTGAACCGGAGATGCGCCACCCGTCAACCCCACTCTGCCGCCCGCCCCGCCCCGTCCCGCCGCCAACCCCACCCCACCTTTCCCCTCCCCCGCTCCTACCCCGCCCCCGCTCCCGTACCCCGCCACATCCGGATCCACACTGCCGAGCTCCACCAGCTTATAATACTCCGCCAGCTTCCGCTCCCGCGCCCGCACGGCTCGGAACTTCGCCAGCGTGCCGTCCACATCGGCCCGCACTTTGGCCAGCAGCGCCCGCCGCGTGTCTTCCGACACCCCCGCGGGCAGCCGCGTGTGCCGCGCCAGCACGCGGGGCCAGTCGTCGGCTTCGGCAAGCTGCTGGGCCAAATGGTCGTAGGCGGCCATTTCCTGGTCCACGCGGGCTTTTTCCTGGTTGGCGAGACGGGTTTCGAGACGGAGCATTTGCCGGTGGTACGGGAGGTACAGGGAGTCCGGAAGCGGGTCGGCGGGGGCGGGGTAGGGGGAGGGGTGCGATGCGGGGTAGGAGGGGGAGGCGGCGGGGTAGGGTGCGGGGCTAAAAGCGGGGGCGGGGTAGTACTTCGGGAGTTGCCTCCGAGTCTCCCCTTCAGGCTCTTCGGAGCCGACAATGACTAAGTTTGTCGGAAGGTGGATTTTCCGTGCCGGTTCCGTCGGCGGGGTAGTGCGGGGCTCGGAAGGTGGGGGCGGGAGCGGGGGCGGGGAGTGGGGCCGTTCGCGGTAGGCGGAAACAAGAATATCTTCGTGCCAGGGCACGACGGCGGACCCGTCGGCCGGTTCCGAAACGTCAAAAGTGACGTCGGAGCTGGTGAGGTCACGTGCGCGGGACTTGCGGCGGTCCTTGCGGTCGGCAGAGTCCTGCGGGGGTTGGTGGGGCTGGTGGGGTTGAGGCGGGGTAGGAGGAGGGGCAGAATGCGGGGTAGAATGCGGGGTAGAATGCGGGGTAGGCTGCGGGGAGGTGGGGGCGGGCAGGGTAGGTGCGGGGTTAGTACCCCGCGGGTTGTTACCCAATTCGGCAGAAGCCCCGCCAGCCCCGCCAGCCCCGCCAGAATCTCTCGGCGTATTAAGCAGCTCGGAGATGTTTGAGACGCGACCGGAAGACACAAACGGCTCCCGGCTCTCGGCGGAAGGGGTGGACGGCGGGGGTTGCAGCGTTTCGGGGCTCGGCTTATCCGTTGGCGGTGCGTCGGAATTGCCGCTCAGACCGAAATGAGGCCGCAAAAGGGTTTGTTCCGAGACTGGCGGACCATCCGATGAGGGGTTACCCCGCATCTCGGCTTCGGCTTGCCGCGTTTCGTTTTCCGCTTTTACCGTTTTCAGCTCTTTCGGGATTGCCGGCACCTCATCTTCTGCCGAGTTTGTGTTTTCCGTGTGCCGAGGTGTTCGTTCGGAATGTTTTGCGGCTGTTCCGTCATATGCGGCTGTTCCGTCTTTCCCCGCATTTCCGCTTCCCTTTTCATTTCCCCTCCTTTTTTCTTCCTTCTCCTTTTCCCGATCCTTTCCGATCATTTTGATCTTTTCCGTTTTGTTTTCCTTCTCTCTTTCCGCTTCCTTCCCCTCTTCCGTCATCAATTCCGCTTTTGGCCTTCCCGCTTCCGTTTCCGCTTTCCTTTCCGGCATCTTTTCCGATTTCTTCAAACGATTTCCGTTATCAGTTTGCTTTTCCTTTTCCTTCAATTCCTCCGTTTCCTTCATTTCCTTCACTTCTTGCTTCATTTGCTTCTTCCTCTGCTTATTTCCTCTCAGTTTCCTCTCTCTTTCCGCTCCTTCGGCTCCTTCCGCCCGTTCCGCCCGTTCCGCCCCTCCCGCTTCCGTCTGCCCCTCATTCGGCTTTCCCTTTCGGGCAACCCCCACTACGTCCCGCACGGGATCAAACCGCTCCGCGTGCCGCTGCTCGTAGGAGATGCTGTACATGTCGGCGGGGTCTTCCGGGTCTTCCGGGTCGTCGGGTGCGGGGCTGGCGGGGCTGGCGGGGGAGGCGGGGTTCCCCGGGTCGGAAAGGAATAACATCGGCTTGTCGGAAGCGGAGCGGTATTTCCGCGCGGGGCTGGAGAGGTGGGGTACGTCGGGGAGGACGGAGAAGTGGTTTTCAGGGAGGCCTGGCGGGGGCGGGGTATAGCGGGGTAAGGAGCGCGGGGCAGGTGGGGCAGGCGGGGCAAGGGCCGGAAGTGACGGAAGTGACGGAAGCGGGGCTCGGCCGGCCGGGGGGAGAGGCGGGAGACGCATAGTGGAAGTCTCGGCAGGCCGCTCGGCCCGTTCGGGCCACCCAATGGGATAATCACGCTCAAAAGGGTAATTCTGCCGTTTGTCGGAAGGACGTTCCGACAGCCGATCGCCGCCCCGATTTGTGTCCTGCCGATCGGGCCGATCCGGCCGTTCCGACATAAACACCACGGGCGCTTGCAGCTGCCGTTGCGGACTCGGCTCCGAAGGCTGTCCCGAAGGCTGTCCCGAGGGCTGTCCCAATACCCGTCCCGGAGTAAACTCCGGAACTCGGTTCGGAACTGTTTCCGACAGTCGGGCCGAAAACGGCTCCGGTAAGCAGTCGGGAGGCCGTTCCGGTAGCCATCCGGAGATCCGTTCCGGCTGCCGGTTGAAGTTCCATTCGCCGGCGGGGAGTTCGGCGGGAAGGTCGGCGGGTCGGTCGGCGGGCCGCTTCGGCAACGGAGGGAATTGAGGCGGGTTCTGCGTTTGTGGGAAACTCGGCCCGTTCGGCCCGTTCGGCCCGTTCGGCCCGTTCGGCCC
>JAKTWI010000364.1:0-24153 GCA_030561065.1 Sporopachydermia cereana | reverse complement strand
ACCACCTGGGGCCTGTGTGCCGACTACAGTCCCTCCATGCAGTATGCGGCTGTTGGGGGTCTGGACAACCAGTGCACTGTTTACTCCTTAAACCGGACGGGGTATTGTGACTACGAAGACCCTTCCAGTGTTCCGCGGGCGATCCTGAAAGGGTCTCGGCTGTATTTGTCCGGGTGCAAGTTCATCAACGACAGTTTCCTTCTCACCACTTCTGGCGACATGACATGCAAGCTGTGGGACATCAACCAGAGCAAAGCGGTGGCGAGTTACAACGAGCATATCGGCGATGTGCTGGCGCTGGACGTGCGGCCGGCCGCGGGGAGTCACGTGGGGGCGCATGCGGCTCGGCAGGCGGTTAATCCGAATGCGGTTAGTACCGTTTTTGCCACCGGGTGCTGTGACGGGTATGTGCGGATATGGGACTCGCGGCTCAAGCGGCCGGTGCAGAAGTTTGCCGTGAACGGCGAGCCGTCTCCGGGTTCCGGCCCGGTTTTCGGATCGGGATATGCCGGCAGTGCCGAGGAGGCCCGGACGGACCCCAACGTGGTCCGGTTTTTCCCGAACGGGGACGCCATAGCCGTTGGGTGTGAGAACTCGGTGGTGGCGCTGTACGACCTGCGGGCCGACTGCGAGACGGCCAGCTACAAACTGCCGCCGGCGGTGTTCAAACAACACGCGGCAAACGCGCAGATGGCCGCGTTTGCCACCCCCGTCAGCATCCGCCAGGGCCACGTGACGTACTCGCAGTCGGCCCAGTCGCTGGCGTCGGAACACTCGGAAGCCGTCGGGCGGCGGACGGAGAAAGCGGAGCGGCGGGAGTCACAAACGCTGTCGTCTGTGTCGTCCCAAATGGTGTCCGGCTCGGATGTCGGCTCGGTCAACTCGCTATCGTTTTCCGTGTCCGGGCGGCTGCTGTTTGTGAATTACAAAGAGCTCGGCACGCTGGTGTGGGACACACTGAAATGCGAGATTCTCACTCAGCTGAAAGACAGCCAGGAGACGAGCGGAGTGGTGAGCTGCAGTCCCAACGGCATGGCGGTCAGTTCTACGTATAGGGACAATGAGGTGCGGATATTCACGGCCCCGGCCAGCAGTGGGTCCAGTAGCTGAGGGTCTGAGGGGCTGCGGGGCAGTGAGCCGAGTGTGTAAACAATAGAGATTCTGATGGTTTAGGGGGTTTGTAGAGAGAGGGAAGGATTTGGGATGTAGTTGTAGTTGGGGAGGTGGCAATTGGAGGGTTATGTTGATTGAGGTATGAATTGCTGGAGGGTTATGGGATATCCACTGGGTGTTCAGACAATTACTGGCTGCTGCAAGCATTATCACCACCAGTCTCACCGAAGAGGCTTGGACTGTTGTAAACAATGTGATTGAGTTGCCCAATGTTGTGAGAGAAGTCGACTTGAGTTGGAGGGTTGTGGGATGAATGGAGGGTTGTGGGATGAGTTGCTGGAGGGTTAGAGAGTAGTTGATTGGAGAATTAGGAGGTGAATTGCTGGAGGTAAATAGCTGGAGGTTTATGGGGCTTGCAGGCGGGTTATGGGGACAACTTACTGGGGGATGTGGAAGTTGCAGATGGGGTATTATGGGATGAATCGATGGGGTATTGTGGGATGCGTAGATGAGGTTTTATGGGATAAGTAGATGGGGTATTATGGGATATTGCTGGAGGGTATAATGATAAGCAAGACAAGGGCTGCAGGCCAGACAAGGGCTGCAGAGCCTGAGGGAGGATGGTAAGAGAAAGGGAGATAACGGGAATAGTCAGAGGGAGACAGTCGGAGGAGTAATCAGTGGAAGGTTATTGAAGTGAGACGAACTGATCTGATGAATAGCAATATCGACATGACTAAGCCATTTGAACTGGTAAGATCGTCATTTGCCAGTGAGAAGGATCTTCATAACATACTACCAGAGACTGAGCAAATCTCTCCAAGTTGTGGATCTGTAAGTGTCGAGCTGTCAGAATACATAGATCAACAAAGCCACAACCAGTTCAGGTAAGACCAATAAAGCTTCGAATCAAGCCTTGCTCAAGCTTTGTCATCCAACCAATCGTAAGGGCAGGTCAGTATAAGAGAATCAGCAAGACCAAACGTCACTTACCGAGACCACAGTAGTTTCCGCCATCGGCTGGAATTGGTTCCACATATTTTACCTGAAGCGACGGCTTCTAATAGAAAATAGCAGGAGGGATATGGAACTTTCAGATCGAGGTTTATGGGTAATTGCAGGAGGTTTATGGAGATGAATAGCTGGAGGTTTATGCGGTTTGTAGATGGAGCACTAGGAAGATAAATTGCTGGAGAGCTCTGAGAATATATTGCTGGAGAGTTATGGTTGAATTGCTGATTGTTTATAGGGTAAATCGCTGATTTTTGCAGTCTGTAGATGGAGCAATTGTGGGGAGGTGGCCTTTGTATGGGAGTATCTGCTGGGGTTATGTGGGTAAGTTGGTTGAGGTTTATGGAGATAGTCGGATGATTTATGGGGTTTTAAGCTGGCGACTGTTGTTCGAAAGGTACAACGAAACTGAGTGGCAAGGTATGAAACAGATCTCTCGCAATTGGCTCCGACCAGAGATTCGCATAGCGGAACTGGTTGACTTGAGTCATTCTGCAAAGGATTGTGAAGACGATCAAACATTCCCGTAGTGACTCGATTAAGCAACTGTATTTGAGTAGTTATCAGATGAGTTATCAGAAAAACACCGCAGTATCTCTAGACCCAATATGAATAACCCAGCAGGTCCATCGGGGCTCGTTAGTGCATAAATGCATATCTTCAACATATTGTGAGCATACTGTAGATACGCTCTGAGCATCCTGTGAACATACTCTGAGCACATTGTGATCACATTGTGAACATATTGTCGTCCGAATGATCACCATTGGACACATTGTGGAGATATTGTCATCCAACTGTTCTCATTGCTCTCATTGTTCAGATTGTTCACATTTTCCGCATTCGACATGCCGACCTGAGTTAAGATCCACTTCTCCACAGTAACTCACTCCTCCACAGCAACTCCATAATACACATCTATATATTGGTTCTCTTTTTCACATAATCCCACAGACTCCGCAGCAGCCCGTCAGGCAGAGTGAACAGGTCCATATGGAACTCGCCCTCCTCAACATCATTCTTGATATTCATTTCCGGCGTCTTGTTGTCGGTGACCATCTGCACAACTCCCAATAGATCGTCCTCTTGCAGTTTAGTCAGCCCCTCGGCCAGCTTCTCCAAATCCACAGAACCTTTGATGGTCGTACCAGAAGACTTTTTCTTCTTGGAAGCAGCAGAGGATGCGTCTTCCGACTTGCGCTTATCGCCAGCAGGACTGTCTTCCCGTCTTTTCTTACTTGGTATCTCGTCGGCCCCCGGAACGGGTCCTGACTCTGCCAGCAGCTTCAGCAGGTTGGGTTTGTTTGTCGGCACTTTGATCTTGTGGACAACCTCGTATTTCTCCTGGGCAAAGTTCAAGTCGTGAGCGATTTTCCTGTCGCCGGCCTTGTCGGCCAGATGCAGCACAATCTGCATATCAAACTCGCCCCATCCCGTTTCCGAGATCTCAAAGGGGGGCTTTTTCAATGTACGATTCGGGTTGGTGAATGTGGGGTGGAGCTGGTATGTGACGCTGTCGAAGATTTTCGCAGGCAGTTCCTCGCCATTCTCGCCAACCAGAGTAATATACATTTTCCAGTCTCTGAAGGGCAAGTTGCCCTCAGCGGGGGGTTTGCTAGTGTTGATCTTCTGGATCGTCGTCACCTTCACTTTCCGTTCAACCTGGGGCCAATTGTTAGAATGTTGAGGACGCTTCTTGAGAGAAATGAAGAGCGG
Organism: Sporopachydermia cereana; assembly: GCA_030561065.1. Taxonomy (NCBI): domain Eukaryota; kingdom Fungi; phylum Ascomycota; class Sporopachydermiomycetes; order Sporopachydermiales; family Sporopachydermiaceae; genus Sporopachydermia; species Sporopachydermia cereana. The sequence goes on along the minus strand of JAKTWI010000364.1, from coordinate 20,313 downwards.
AGTATGAAGTCAATGCACTCACTTCTGACATTTTGAGAATTTGACGGTCGGGTAGTTTCAACGATTGGGGACGTTTTCAATTCTCTCAGTGGAGCGCAGCAATGTGATTCACTGGTTTCCAGTTGTTGTTTGATATCCTTTAACGTGTTTCCCACGCGTCTTTCATTCTTTTTGTATCAGAAACTCTGCTATCACGCCCAGAAGATAGACAGCAGCAACTTAGCCTGTCAAAACCAGCATTATCGCCACCTCAAGCCCTTAATTGTAGATTGATTGTCCTGTGTATATCGTTTTATTACTCGGATTCTGTCGCCCTTTGCTCGTTTTCCCTCAGTTTCTCGTAGACATGTCTGGCAACTTTGTCACGGTCGGGATGAGACTCGAAGTGTGTGAGCCTGACCAATGTAGGTATGTCAGGCCGGGACATGGCTTCGAGCGTGTCTGTGGATTGAGCATTCACAGAATATATTTGTGTGATCTTCCAGGTGAGTTGAGCAAAAGGCATTGATGATGTGATGTTGTTGCTGCTAGGTGTTGATGATGGAATAATCATGATGGAGTCTTGATGATAAAAACGGGTGAATTGACCATAATCTGGGAGCCGAGCGTACAGGGATCAAACACGGTTGCGGGTACCCATGAAAAGTGGTATTACAATCGCCAGAACCAATAGTAATACCACTGGTGTAGAAGCTCCAGAGAATCTGTAGAGTGCATCTGAGGTTGCGGGTTTGCCATGATCTTTGCCAAACTGGTAGAACTCTCTGTCATTCGGGTCGTATGATGTCGACAGCTGGGTGCTTTGAAGTGGAGGCGAGTCGTTCATCAGTGTGTAAAAGTCGCCTAAGATGTCGTTGAGCGAGATGTCGCTGCTTAAGGTGACGGATGGTGTGTTGGGATGTGCTGTGTGGGAAGCGGGAGACACTCCTGGGTGGCCAGCGGTATCGAGCACGTCTATGATAGCTGAGCCCATCAGTGCAGGCGATGATATTTTAGTAGTTTCCATTTTGCAGACTGGGGGGTGTTTTTTTGAGTAGCAAGTTGGTCTTTAAAGTGTGTTTCTGGTATTAGCGTAGAACTGTAAGGTATCTGAGCAAAAGAAAGAATGCTCAATAGTATTTCAGGCTCATTAACTGTAAAAACCCTTTTAATCAAGATTGATCTTACACGGGCCAGCTTGTAAGAGCTGACAATGAAAGAACCCATCAGTGAGGAGATATAGAACATGATTATATATTCAGCACGCTCATTCAGTTCAGTATATACAGGAAGGGTCATCACAGTGTACTTCATCTTCTACTCCTTATTGAACAGCTTAACAAGGCGGTCCTTCACTATGGCAGGAGAGGCCTGAAAGTCTTCCACAGCGTTTTTGAAGTTGATGGCGCGGAAGAGATGCTTTATTTCCAATGCATCACCAACTTCAGCCTTCTTGTCATCAATTATCTTCTGCAACTTGGCATCGATCTCCTCAATAGAGGCAACAGGCAGCTTTTCAATATACTCTTTGAGGATGTTCAACTCTTTAGTCTCCTTTTCTATCAAATCGTCGCGTCCGGCATACATCTCGATAGATTGAAGTCGCTGGTTGCTCAGATCATAGAGAACCTCATACATCAAAAACTCATCAGTAGGGGTGCCTTCCTTGAGGTCAATCTCCTTGTTTTTGATAGCAGCCATCAAACTGCGAACGGTATCCTTTCTGTCCGCCAGACGTTAGTTTCACGATCTTCTGCCCAAAAGTTGAAGAAGCTCTCTGCACGCAAAGGAGACTTACTTCACTGCATCCTTGGCAATCATAGCTTGCTTTAAGTCTGTCTTCAGCTGAGTCTTCAAATCCTGGTAGATGGTTGACTGATATCTGAGGCCCATTGTCCGGGCCATCATGAGGGGTTTGCGAGCTGCAACAGCTCTTAAGGCGGTGAAGAAACTCATGTTAAGGGAATCCAATTGGCTGTTGAAATGTGATCTGATATATTTGCCAGATTCGCACAGTTATGTGGCATTTATTCTATCTCCTGAGTATAATACATAATTGCTCCGTGAAATCGGCCTTTTTCATTTTTCGGCCCGATCAACTATGGGCATCTTGGACCATTTCGGAAAGAAGATCGACTCCCTGTTTTGGGACAGCACCTTCTGGTTTTCAGGGTGGGAACAGTGGAGCACCCACGGAGATGTATTCGACTGATTGTGTCGGTATTGAGGGCCTGAATGACTCCGGTGCCTCTTTTCTCTCAGTTGACCATTCAACTGTCTGGGAAATGTGACCTTTGGATGAATGGTATGGTGGAATAACTAGAGAACATCAAATCTCCTTCCATCAGTTCGCTGACTGCTCAAAGACCTCCAGAGTGTTTTGACGCTTGAAATTCACTCTACGATGGAATTGAGTGCATAATTGATGGTTATTTAGGTCTCAAATCAGCTCTGGAATTTGTCCTTAATAATAGACTATCTTGTCACTTGAGCAAAATATTCATCAAAATGAAGCATTGAGGTCCCAATAGTGTGTTACAGCTTCATTGAGAGCAGAGGGTCTGAGGGGAGAATCTTTAGTTGATGATAACATCCGAACCCCGTGGAATTTCGAGAGGCAAACTTGAGGCACAGCAACAGCTATACAATTTCTATCGATTCCGAGCCTTTTGGTCACAGCAGACCTGATTATCGTCGACTTATCGTCGACTGTTGTTGATTCAGGAGTTTTGGAACTCTTCAGACCCTTCTCTGTTTTCTGGAATCGCGTCTTCAGACCCTTTTTTGCTTTCAAAACTCGAATTTTAAGGTTAAGGTTTTTTGCTAAAATATGCACATGCATGCGAATGCATGCATTATCATGCAAAGTAAACTTACGTTAGGTTTGTTTTGCGTCTGCATTGCATTTGCATAATTTGTACATGTGATGTCAGAATGTTTATGCCTCTCAGCGACTGAGCAGGCATTATATTTTACATCTTCTGATACTCACAGATAGCGACCTATAGGCGCCTCAAGTTGCACTATTTTGTTTTCTATTAATTCTCTTCGTCGTGCATGTATCACAGAGAATAGTTTTTATGCAGACGCAATGCAGGCGCATGCACCTGCAGGCTAATGCAGCTTTTGATTTTTTAACGCATCATTATGCAGTCATATGCACGGGTATGTATGTGATTTTTAAGCTTCAAGGGAAAAGTTGCTAAAATGGCTCAGATTTGACTCCAGACCCTCCATTTTTTGCTGATTTTGCTCAAATACTCCTACCCTTTCACCCGACCGGAGAAAACTTATATTTGTGATGTCTTCTCCAAGTGCTGGAGTTCCGCGATAAAATTGGGTGGAATATGTACTCGCACTCTCAATGCATAGGTTGAGCCCTTTTTGGCAACTGATTATTACTATCTTCATCGATTAAATTGAACGAATACATCGAAATCGACAATGCAAAACACTGTTGAATGCACATCAAACCTTATTCAGAACTTTAAATCTCGGATGTCGGTTTCAATTCGGGTTTTTTTCAGTCGTTTATGAAGAAGATGTCATTGAGATGTCTATGGCTGATTTCTACCTGTTTTGCTTTCAAATTCGGTCTGTTGTGCTCATCAATAGACATCTTCATGCATATATGCATGAGACTGCATATCAAAGGAAAGTCGAGAGCATGACATACTGCAATATGATATCTATCACCTTCTGACATCTTTAGACGTCAAAAATCACGATGCGGCCGTCGATACCACTGCTTGAGAATTTACTCACTCCACTGGAAGAATACTCGAAGGGTCTGATCGAGCTTATGGTGTTCTGGTGAATAGTAGGCAGGACAGCACTGAAAGTAGAGCTTCCGTCACTTTGACTGTTACCCTTCAGATCCATCTGCTTAAACATGTTCAAGGCAGTAGTCTCGACATTGTCGTCTGCAGTCTTCTTTTTCTTTGACTCAGGATCGTCAATAGACTTCAAGAACTTCCATCCAGACTCATTGCCTGAGAAGACAACAGGATGGCAATCATGACCTGCCACAATGATGGTGTTTTCATCCTTCCATAGCAGAGAACGGAAAGGCAAAAAGGACGTAGCAATAGAAATAACAGCCCTCGGCGGTTGACCCTCACCAGTGGGATAGACAATTGTAACGCTGGAGTCATGTGCAGTGAATGCGAGCAGATCTCCAGAAGGCGAGAAATCCACATCGTGGATCCAGCCTCCAGTGTTGTTCATGTAGTCACCGCACAGTGTCTGGAAAGGAAGCTTCTCACCCCATACAGAGGCAGGGGGTTTCTCATCGACTCCCTTGATGAAACCTGAGAAGACCCGAGCATGTCCATCAGTGGATCCGGCAGCAAGAAGAACACCGTTGGGATGCCACTTGACGCTCAAAATGGTGGACTTAATAGGCTTCTTGATATGCTTCGAAACCCACCAGTCATTTTCAGCCTCAAAGTAGCAAACAGCAATGGCACGGGCACCCGAAGCTACAGCAAACTTCTTCCCATCTGGCGACCAACGAACAAAAGTAGCAGCTCTGTTGATTCTCAGCAACACCAGCGTCTGCTTCCACTTGCCATTGGCATCCAAATCCCACACAAGAGCGTTTCTGTCCTGAGCACATGTGACAATCTTGCCCTCGGGCGAGATATCAACCGAAGTAACCTTCTTGTCATGTCCCACCAGGGATTGGTTGGGAGTGAAGGTGTACCCTCTACTTGTCTTTTTAGTCACCAATACATCAACATTGGTGTCTCGCGCTACTGCCAGTAGGCTGTGGTCGGGATCCAGTGAGAAGGAATGCGCCGCAATTGGCGTATGTCCAAGAAGATGGGGTTCAGCCATTGTTTAGTAGTTCAAGTCTCGGTGCGTCAGGTATCAAACAGGAGTCCACTCCACTGTCTGATGTCTTTGCAAGGTGTCGGTTGTTGTGTTTTTGTGATGGATGAGGCACTCAATCACAATTGACGGTCATTGCCAGTTCATGTAGAACGTGCTATCTACATTACTCTGTCGGCCTCCTATTATTATCGCATCAATCACACAATCACACCCTCAAGTCTCTTCCCGTGATCTCCGCCCAGTTCCCTATTTGGTAAAGGGGGCTGTCTTGAGACTCAAGCCCTCATGTACGCCGAAATTGAGTTTCGAAGTAAATCCGAGTATGCCTTACTTCACGTCTCACTCTGCTTGGGCTAAAAGGTCAGCCTAAAATGGAAGGTCAGCGGGTATTCTCGGAATTGCAGTGCAGACAGCTGCATGCACCTGCATACAGATCACATACTAAATGCTGCTGGTTCATGCACTAATTCCTACATCTGAAGAATTTTTCTTTACTATGGGAGCAACCCGAGGAGGGACAGATGGAGAAGTCATGATATGTTGATAGCTTGTGGAGCCTGAAGTTGATAAATACCTTTACGAATTCTTCCTGTATCTCCACAGTAAGAGAACAGCTGCTGGCTCTTAGTGTCTAGCATCATTCACACAGTTATAACCACTACTTCTTCCCGGTACTTCCCATACCCTCGGTCAAGATGTCTGGATACGACAAGTACGCTACCCCATTGTCCTCCCGATATGCGTCGGAGGAAATGGCCAAGCTGTTCTCCTTGAGAACCCGATACTCCACTTGGAGAAAACTCTGGTACAATCTGGCAATTGCCGAGAAGGAGCTGGGCATAACTGCTATCACCGATGAGGCCATTGAGCAGATGAAGGCTCATTTGGAGATCACCGATGAGGAGATCGAGGCTGCTACAAAGCAGGAGGCCATTGTCAGACACGATGTGATGTCGCACGTGCATGTCTATGGCCAGGTTGCTCCCGCTGCTGCTGGTATTATCCACTTGGGCGCCACTTCCTGTTTTGTCACTGACAATGCTGATCTCATCTTCCTGAGAGATGCGTTTGACATCCTTATCCCCAAGCTTGTGAATGTCATTGACCGTCTTAGTGCCTTTGCCCTCAAGTACAAGGACATGCCCGTTTTGGGATGGACTCATTTCCAGCCTGCTCAGCTCACCACTGTCGGCAAAAGAGCCACTTTGTGGATTCAGGAATTGTTGTGGGATCTGAGAAACTTGCAGAGAGCTAGAGACGATATCGGACTCAGAGGCGTGAAGGGAACCACGGGCACACAAGCCTCATTCCTTGCTTTGTTCCATGGAGATCACGACAAAGTTGAGGCTTTGGACGAGAGGGTTGTGGAGCTGCTGGGCTTTGATTATGCATACCCCTGCACTGGCCAAACATACTCTAGGAAGATTGATGTTGACTGTTTGGGACCTTTGGCTTCTTTGGGTGCTACGGCCCACAAGTTTGCTACTGATATCCGTCTGCTGGCCAATCTGAAGGAAATTGAAGAGCCTTTTGAGAAGAATCAAATTGGGTCTTCGGCTATGGCCTACAAGAGAAACCCTATGAGATCAGAGAGAGTGTGCTCGCTGTCTAGACATTTGGCTGGTTTGTACCAGGACGCCATCAACACTGCTTCCGTCCAATGGTTTGAAAGAACTCTGGACGACTCTGCTATCCGCCGAGTGTCTCTTCCCTCTGCTTTCCTCACTGCCGACATTGTTTTGACAACTCTGCTGAACATCACTTCTGGTCTTGTTGTGTACCCGAAGGTCATTGAGCGCAGAATCAAGTCTGAGCTTCCTTTCATGGCCACCGAGAACATCATCATGGCTATTGTGCAGAAGGGAGGAGACAGACAGGAATGTCACGAGAAGATCCGTGTGTTGTCTCACCAGGCTGCTGCTGTCGTGAAGGAGGAAGGTGGTGATAATGACCTGATCGAGAGAGTCAAGGCTGATAAGTACTTTGAGCCTATTTGGGCTGATTTGGACACTCTTCTGGACCCGTCTACTTTTGTTGGTCGTGCCCCTCAGCAGACAGAGAAATTTGTCAAGGTTACGGTTGCTAAGGCTCTGAGCAACTACAGTCAGTTCATCACCAAAGAACAGGTTCAATTGAACGTGTAGAGGAGGTGGGAACGATGGTTATTTGATTTTGGTGTACTGTAACACTGCAAACGCTTTTGTTTTGCTTACGGATCTGACTGTATGTGAGTAAACGTAGGTTGAGGACATGTAGAGGTGAAGATGATGATAGAGGAATTGAAGGCGTTGTATCACAAAATTGCTTATCAATGCAGAGATTTCAAATTATGCAAGAGAATCCCTAGCGTAATGATTTGCTCTACAACTGTAACAAAGGGTTAGTATGTCTGTTTTCACAAGTCCTGTCCCTCCACCCTCACTCGAACCTTTCCAGCTGTAGTAGTATCAATTCGATATCTCAGAGAAAGAACCTGTTTCCGATCATGCTCAAGCTGAGAGTCATACGGCACTTCCTATATGTAAACTTAGGTTTGGAATCATCATGATATTCCCCTTGAACAACTAGTCCAGCTTTCTATCAGGTCCAAGTGAGAGAGTGAGAGAGAAGGCGATTTGCTATAACACCAAAATCAACTCACAATAACGTTTCAGACATCTTTGTCTGATTAGCTGACCATATGTTCAGCGTAATGTCACTCAGCCTACGTGAAAATTCCAGTATTTGAAAACTGCTCACCCTTTCCAAGGACACATTCATGTACCCAAAGGAACTGCTACAGATTAGCTCATCACCCAGACATCAGAAATTATTGGACCGTCTTATCAATCAAAGCAGACCATTGTGTTCTTTCAGAAGCAGTGATACTTTCTTCGCTCTCAGACCTTGTAAAGAAGAAGAAGAAGAAGAAAGGATCAAAATTTTCAGCAAGTGTCAGTCTGAACATTGCTACTCGTACCTGCCATGCACTCTCATGCATACCAGCTGTGAAGGCATGCACTTTTACGAGCTCCTGCATACACACGCATAGGGCAATGCACGTTCCTGCATAGAAGCATTAAAGCTGGACTATTCAAACCTTGATGGCAAGAGTGTCAGGATACAGTTTTGAGCATGATGGTGTGTATTTACTATACGTTGTGTAAACAACTCTCCATAGCTATATAAAACTATATCAGATAGTCAACCACTCATTAACAAGACAGAGGAAACCATATAACAACAGCAAAATGCCCTTTTATATGTAGATTTGGACGTTCATTGACAATACAATAAACTTTCCTTTGCATGGTTGATGCATTAGCATACATGAACCTTGACAAAGAGAAGGGGTTCTTGGTTAATACATGTGTTTAACTTGCATCATCATGCAGCAACTCTATTACATTAGATAGTTACGCAACCTCCATAGCAGACAAACTGAGGTAAACCGATTGAAATGAAGAAGGTGCAATTGACTGTCAATAAGCGGCATGAGTAGGAGAGAGTGGTATGTTTTGACCAATTCTTCTGTGTCGTAGACGACAATAAATTTTAGAGCTGATCACTGGTTGATAAACCTCTGCACTGTTGAGTTAAAGGAGTTGATGGTGTATGACAACTGGCAATTGACGTTCAGTAGTTGAGGGACACTACTGGTATTTAAAAGGTGGTCCGAGAGTTCGTTGCGAATATTTGCTGCTACTCCAGTAGCTGAAAATAGTGGCGGTTTCTGCTCTTTGAAAGCCCTTGCCGTTCAGTTGACCATCCGAGCCTCTATAGTGTCACAATTTATCACAACTTCCTCAATGGCTAGCGAAACAACAGAAAAGACTCCCTTGTTGGAGAAGATACCGCCCCTGTCCAATGGCGATGTTGAGAAGGTAGCGGAAAAGCTGGAAAAGGTGGTAGGAGAAATGGAGGAAGGTGATGATATAGCAGTGCAACTGAAGCCCCCTGAGAACGGTGAGGCCATCCCTGAAACCCCTTTGAAGCCCAGAAGGAAAAGACGGAAGGTGAAGAAGCAGCCGAAACGTCTCAACATGAAGCTGTTTTGGCTGGGAGGCCACATTGTCATTCTTGTGGTTGGACTGAGTTATGTGCTGTACAGCGGAAGCCGCAAATTGATGTGGAAAAGCTCAAACATTGTGGAGCAGATTTTATACAGAATCAGTGCTGCTGCCTCTGTGTTCGTGTTTGGACTCTCGGCATGGAACCAGTTTGGCGGCAAGCCCGGAGCGAAACTGTACATTCCTCCGCTCCCCGTGCTGTTGTCCAGTGAGTCCTTCCGGTACTTCATATTGTCTGTTGTGTGGCTTATTAGTGAGGATTTGGTGCTGAAGATTGCCCCTTTCACTGTTTACTCTGTGCTGCAGATCTCCAACTACTGTGTGGAGGATAAGTTTAGAGATCAGCCGAAATCTTTACCTTATGGAATCGCCCAGAAAGTTCTAGCTATTGACAGCCGTCTGATTGAGATTGCTGCGGGCTTTGATCTACTGCTGTTTTTCCGGCTGCTTTACAAAACCTTGACCTTCCAAGGCCTTTCTGGCTATGTACTGATTCTCTTTGGTATCTTCTATCGAATGAGGATCTTCTACTCTCCCAGTTTGCAGAATCTCCTGGAGAAGATATTCACTCGGGGCGACAAGCTGATCCCCAAAGCGCCGGACGCTGTTCAGAAGATATACAAGCACATCAAGAAGATGATATACAAGGCCAGTGAGGACCTCGACGAAGAAGAAGTTTCGCCAGGCTTGGAAAAATCAGAAACCGGCAAGTCGGGCAAATCGGGGTCGGACAAATCTGGCAAATCTGAGAAGTCTAGAAAATCAGTCGCCTCTGGCACACCTGCCAGTGGGAAACAGGCAAACGATGAATCTGGGGGTGAAGTAGGCAAAATTCCGGAAACTCAGAAACCGAAAGGCAGTCAACTGCCCGAGGCAGAGTCAATGAAAAAGAGCAAGGCAGAAGACGGAAAAGGACCCACTACATCCCGGTCTAAAAGATGAGACGGGATGTGGTGAATGTCGGGCACTTTGAGAGTGTCGGGGCAAGCTTATATGACCTTTCCGCAGTTTCTGGGAAATCAAATTTGTATCAAGGCATGTCATGTGTATCTACAGGTTCCTACCCGGACAGTGTCATACTATACTCCATAAGGTCGTCGATTTGGTAAGCCAAAGTGACCCATGAAGTCATTCTGTCGATATTTATATCCAGTGCGCTCAGAGACTAAGTTTTGTTCACGAACTCTCCTTGATTTGCAATATTATATCTTACATCAATCCAACTCTTCCCATATCTTCGCACTTTACTCCATCCTCGCTATCAGGCCTCATGCATGTTGATGCATAATTTATGCGGAGAAAACTTTATCGTCTTGTTGTTAGGCGAGCACTCCTATTAATGTGAGGCATCTCTCTATTATGATACACTCCCTTTGCTATGTTTCACTGTAGGGCCATGAAGATACGAGGTGACTCCAAATATTGTACTGTGATTTCACATCCATTCGGAAACACACAATCAGCACTCAGTTCCCTTATCAGCATGTCCTATACTATCTCCACATCTCGAGAAGACCCCCCCTATCAGCCATTCATGTTGAGACACGACGCGTTGTTTTCTTTCTGACATTCTTGATGGTACTTTCTATTTATTTCTGGTCAATAGATAATATAAGTTGCGAGAAATTGGTGAGATGTCTTGGTTGACAGCTTTGAGTGCTTGAGGTTGGCGAGATTTGGTGCTTGTGCAACATTGCTCGGGAACGGATACTTGTATGAGAGACGGCTGAAAGGGCATAAACATAAACAACTTCTCCTCTCAACTAATCGATGACTTCTGAGATCGAACAACCAAAGCATTGTCGATTACAGCAACACACTGATTTTGAGCAGCTGAAGACTGATAGTTGTACCCTGCTACTGCTTTTTCAAACACATCTGTCCCTCACAACAAAAAACTATATCCCTATACGTCGAAATGGAAACGCACTGCTTAACTATCGACTACACTCTGAAAACAGCCCAGCTCAGCTCTTTGGAGATTGAGCTGCTAAATGAGTACCAGAAGCTGGCAAGAAATCTCCAGAAGGTATGATTTGTTTTATTAGTGCGGCTCTGACGACAATAGTTGCAAAAGTTTGTGTGAACTGTTACCTCTAATACTGACTTTCTTTTCACATCAGTTGGCTTTGTATATTGAGGAGACAAACACGAGCCCCACGCCAGCCTTGCTGGAAACTTTCCGCAATTTGGAGACTAAAATGGCCAGTGTATACACCCTGTTCAAAGCCTCAGTGTATAACATCATTCAAAGGCAGGTTGACAGCAGGTATAAAGATGCTGAAATGGAAGGCTGATGTGGAGGGCTAAGACGGAAGATTGGGACTGGACGACTACACTTTGCTTGTTGCATTTTGTATCTTGAAACATGGAGGGAGCCCCCAAACACGGCAATTAGCTATGGATATGTTGTCTATTGTTTGACCGGCTCGCCCGCATTTTCATGTTGGCACCTCACAGTATCGGTCTAGTGGAGCTGTAGCTCTCGACAGACGTGCCAGTTTGTGCCAGATAGTTTTCTGTCAAGTCTATCGATGTGAAGGAATTACTATCCGACACATCGGGTTCCTCCTGGGGGATGACATTGAGTCTCCTCCTCCCTCTATTGAGGTCTGGAGACAGAATTGACGGCTGGCTTAGCGTTTTACCTGACGGCTGGTTTCTTGCCGAAATATTCAGACTGTCCATTTCAACGGTCGGCCCCCCATCGTTGGTTTCGTCAGCATCCACTCCTCCTTTTGCGTCATCCACATCATCAGAGTATTCTGAGTCGGAATAAAACAAATCCTCTTCGGGGATATAAAACGCCACAGGACCAGCCCACAAAGCCATCGATATGAAGGACGAGCAAAATGCCATCCAGAGAATAAGGAAGAAGACCTGCCCCAGCCGGGAGTCGATTCCAAACACGGAATACTGCTTGTTGACCGTTTCACGCGTGTCTCGGTACATTTTGGTGATGCAGGTTGCCGCCATGAGATAAAAAAGGCAGGCAAGCGAGGAAACAATAGCAGCAAAATACCTGTACCAGGCCTGGAAATGCTCGAGAGGAGCTGCTAGCAGCAAAATCACACTCAGAATGGTTCCACAGATGAGACAGGTGCGGTAGAAAATACACCAGGCGGTGCTGGCAGATGCAAATGCGACTGAGTCGTCAGCGAAAAAGTCAACGATCTTCAGATGGAGGTCGTCCAGTAAGACTCGAGGGTCAAATGAATAGCGTGGGGAAGGATCGGAGCAAACAATATTGGGGGAGAACCTGTCTCTGTAGGTTGTGAGGTTGAGTGAGGAGGTCGAGTTCACTATGTTGGTGTCGGAGGTTCCCGTTTTCTGGTTTTGATGCATGTCGGTGAAGTTGCCGTAGCAGTAGCCCCACATGCCGGTCGTGAGGTATTCGGGAGCCGACACAAGCTGTTCGTCGGCGTAGATAGTCAGCAGATTGAGCTGTGATGTGGTGAACCCGAATCCGTACTTGTAGAAGTCCTGGTTGAGCGAAATTTGCTTTGTCTTCATGGCAGTGATAACACCAGGGGCAATGCTCTGGACAGGGAAGTCAATCCGCAGCATGTACATTTGGGCCCCTACGCCCAGCGACTGTGTTGATCCAGTCAGTATGACGAAAGAGAAGGATATTGTTGCCAGGATGACGATGTATTTGCTGATGGAGAACCAGCCAAGCTCCTCCCGGAACTGCTGCCAGTACAGCTTGAAGGAAATCTTCTGCATATTGGCTGTGGGGTGTGAAAAGTAGGGTGTGGGCAGAGTGGTGGTGTCGGAGAGGTTCGACGAATGGTCGTTCTATGCTATCGGGCCAAACTTTATCAATGCAAAACTTTGGTAAACAGGCAGCTGTTATTGTCACTTCTGATTGCTGTTATCCTCGAACCCCAGACATGTGGTGATTTGCGGAAGTCATCAGAGTGGCAGTTATGAATTCCAGATCCAGATTTCTTGTCTGAGACGCCAAGTGCAGTTGGGAGTCAACCGCTTCTTGAATTCATCAGCAGATCTTGCCCGTCTTTAAGGGGAGCTGTAGCTATTCGATATGCCCGTAATCAGCTGTGGAAAGCTGTAACATTAAGAGTCTGCCACCACCATTTGCAGGGACGTTTGCTTCTGTCCTATCCGAAACAGGAAGTAGAGAGTTTCAGCTTTCACTCAGAGGTCACTTTCTGTTGCAGCGCGTTTGCCAACGACTTTAAGTCATTTGCGATACCGTATACGCTCATCTGGTTTTTGTCAGTTTGATTGCAAGAAGAACATCAACAATGAATAGTTTGCCGGCTATCAATGATGCAGATTAAGACGTGACGCAGGGCAATGCATTTATATGCATCGGCTGCAGTGGGAGTGTCCAAAAATAGGTGTCTGGAATCTGAACACGATGGAGCCCTGGCATGGAAGTGAGACTCGATGTTCAACGGTATGGTCTGGAAAATACATTTGAAAGAGCCCTATTGCATATATGAATAGGAGGGAAATATGTGTATTAGCGCCCCTGGTATCAGGGAAGCTTTGTTTTTGACTGTATAGTCGGAGTATCTGTGGGGATGCTGTCACCGCATCCGTCAACGACTTTCAACCTTCAGTCTGCATATGCAGATCGGAATCTGCCGGAGGCACGATGGAACGCCAAACAGCATACTCCACCTGATCGCTTACTTGTGTATCAATAAGAGATACTAGAGTATTGAGAAGAAAAACTTCTTTACTTTCCTTAATTATTTCACAAATACCAATCTGCATCATCCGTGCGCTCAGATCCGCCTTCCCCTCTAACTCACATCACATCTCCTCCCAATATTTCCGATCACATAATCACAATTGCTTCTGCATTGACAAATTCCACAGCAAATTTTTTTCTTTATTGAGGGAAACATTGCTTTACTATGGAGAAACAGGGATCCTATATAAACCCTGAAAGGTCCTTTTGGCACACTTGCTCTCTCTGTGGAAGGTGCGGCAGGTACTTTGCCTTGCTTCTTTCTCTGGTTTCGGTTGGTGGTTCAGTACTGACGCACCCAACCCTACCCTTTTTATTACACATTGTCATTTTATATTTTACGGATTGCAACCGTTCGTAAGACCGCGTCTTTTGACAACTTTTCACTGCAGGATAGACAAGATGGTTGAGGACTACACCAAAGCTCTGGAGATCGTGGAGCAGTACCAGGAGAAGGACGGATTGGACGTCCACACTCTCATGGACTCCAAGGTCAGAGGAGGACTGACCTACAATGATTTTCTCATGCTGCCGGGCAGAATCACGTTCCCGTCGTCCAAAGTGTCTCTGGAGACCAAACTGACGAAGAAGATCACTCTCAAGACGCCGTTTGTGTCCTCGCCTATGGACACAGTCACCGAGTCTGAGATGGCCATCCACATGGCTCTGTTGGGAGGCATTGGTATTATTCATCACAACTGCTCTGCTGACGAACAAGCTGCTATGGTCCGCAAGGTGAAGAAGTTTGAGAACGGCTTTATCTCCGATCCTGTTGTGATCAAGCCTTCGTGCACTGTTGGCGAGGTGAAGAAGCTCAGGGAGAAGTTGGGCTTCTCTGGGTTCCCTGTGACTGGTAAGTTGGATATGAGAAAGCGTGTTTCTGATGGGACGCGCTGCTTGCTGAGTTCTGCCTTTTGTCTCTAAATGATGTGGAAAACTATTTATAATAACTTTCGTTCTACCGCAGTGGTCAAACGACCGTGTGGAGACTCTAATTTTCTGACTCAACTGTTTGTTGCAATTCAACTGGCAGATACAAAAGCATGCAACGGAATTCAGAACATCGCACCTGAAAGTCCTACAAATTACTAACTCTTTCTTTTAGAAACCGGAGAAGTGCCTGGAAAGCTCGTGGGCATCATCACCTCTCGAGATGTCCAGTTTCACGACGACGACTCCACTCCTGTGTCTGAGGTGATGACCAAAGATCTGGTCACTGCTCCCAAGTCAATCGATTTGGCTACTGCCAACGAGGTGCTGAGAAGCTCCAAGAAGGGCAAGCTGCCTATTGTTGATGAGGAGGGCAACATTGTCGCTCTGCTGTCTCACACTGATTTGAAGAAGAACCTGACGTGGCCCAACGCCTCCAAGTCTTCTGACTCCAAGCAGCTGCTTTGCGGTGCTGCTATTGGCACCCGACCCGATGACAGAGAAAGACTGCAGAAGCTGGTGAATGCTGGTCTGGATGTCGTGGTGTTGGACTCTTCTCAGGGTGACTCTGTTTTCCAGGTGGAAATGATCAAATGGATTAAGGCCACTTTCCCTGACCTGCAGGTTATTGCTGGCAATGTTGTTGTTCGCGAACAGGCCGCCAGTTTGATTGCTGCTGGTGCCGATGCTCTGCGTATTGGTATGGGTTCTGGGTCTATTTGCATTACCCAGGAGGTTATGGCTGTGGGCAGACCACAGGGCACTGCTGTCTACAATGTCTGTGCCTTTGCCAACCGGTTCGGTGTTCCGTGTATTGCTGACGGAGGTATTCAGAACATTGGGCATATTACCAAAGCTTTGGCTCTGGGTGCTTCGTGTGTTATGATGGGTGGTTTGCTTGCCGGTACTACTGAGTCCCCCGGCCAGTACTTCTACAGAGACGGACAGAGACTCAAGACTTACAGAGGTATGGGTTCTATTGAGGCCATGGAGAAGCAGGATTCCAGCGACAATGCTGCTACTAGCAGATACTTTTCTGAGGGTGAGGCTGTTTTGGTTGCCCAGGGTGTCAGTGGCGCTGTCATTGACAAGGGAACTATCACCAAGTTTATTCCCTATTTGTATTCTGGTCTGCAGCACGGGTTCCAGGATATTGGTGTTCAGAGTGTGAAGGAGCTGAGAGAGAAGGTTGATAATGGAAGTGTCAGATTTGAGTTCAGAACTGCTTCTGCTCAGCTGGAAGGTGGGGTGCATTCTCTTTACTCTTATGAGAAGAGACTCCATAATTAAAGGTAGAAGAAACGGATTTATTGTGTTGATGATGTATAAAAGAAACGGCTATCTAATTTTTGCAGCTATGGTCAGATTGTAGAAGCATTGGAGTTGTGTATGTTGAGCTGATTAGAAATTGGCTCGCTCTGTAAGATGCTCCGTGTTGTGTCTTTGAAAGCAGCCATAACAGAATAAGGCAAATAGACACCATTGCAGAGATTCAAGACGCGTGAGAGAACAGGAAATAACCCATTTCACAGTATATACCATCAGTTCCTGAAAGTTCTCATATGTAGTGACCCCAACTGACATCCTACACTACGCACAGAGAACTACACTCTACTAATTATCGCAATTATGTTCATTGAAGATCAAATATTTTCAGTTTGATTATGTCAAACCATATGATAACTCAAGAGTTTAGACGGACTCAAGAACGACATCCTTGAACTCTCTGTTCACCTTCTTTCCAGTCTCGTCGGTGGCATTGCCTTCACCGTGCAGAGACAACAAGGCACCGAGGTCGAACTTGGGCTGTTTCAACAACTTAACCTTTCTGATGTGAACATTCTGCAAGGGGTAGATGCCCTTGGTGACCTTCTCAATCTCACGGCCAATGACTTCAGGAATCAGCTTGCTGGTCAACTGAGCCAAGGTAACAGTAGAAACTTCTCTGACAATGATCTCAGACATCTTCTTTCTGATGGCTCTGATTTGTGAACTTTGAGCATAGGTGGTCTTCTTGATTTGGTTGGGCATTCTCTTGGTGAAGCCAATAGCGAAAACTCTGATGTAGTAGTCATCAGCAGTCTTGACAGTGACGTTGGCCTCAATCAAGGTTTGCCATTTTCTGACCAAAGATCTCAACTTGTCAGAAGTGAAGTCCAAACCGTGGAAGTTGGTCAGCAGGTTCTTGCCCTGGACCTCATCGACACGGAGCTTGACCTTTCTGAACGAGTGGTCTTCCTGTCCCTGCAAATCAGCCAGGCAAACCTCGACAATACGGCCCTTGAGGGCGTCGGCGGCGCTCTTCAGACCGGTAGACTTGTTGACAAGAGTCTTACCAACGTTT
This sequence comes from Sporopachydermia cereana, assembly GCA_030561065.1. Lineage (NCBI taxonomy): Eukaryota > Fungi > Ascomycota > Sporopachydermiomycetes > Sporopachydermiales > Sporopachydermiaceae > Sporopachydermia > Sporopachydermia cereana. The sequence goes on along the minus strand of JAKTWI010000364.1, from coordinate 3,452 downwards.
CTGTTCTCGAACGTGGAAGGGGCCTTGATGTCGTACCATTCCTTCTTGGTGAAAGGATCAACAACCTTCTTCTTCAAGCCCTTCTTTCCCTTGGAAAGTCTCTTGTTCTTACCGACAGCCATGATTGATATCTGATACTTCTGTTGCTGATTGAATCGCTGGTATCTGAACAACAAGACTTTTCCAATCCACAGATGTATTCTCTATATCAAAAGCAACACCTCTGAAGTATCAGCGTCAAAAGGAAATGTATAGAGCCGGCCTGTGTTACCATGTCTCTTGCGTAGTGTGCCAGAGTCCCACTGTGCGAGTCGCTCCCAAGCTTTGGAAAATTGCAGCGGTAGTGGAGACTCACGCGCAGAGAGTGTCAAGAATAAATGTACGAATTGGGTAAAGGGGTACACCTAATAGGGAAGGTATGAAAGCAGTCTCAGAACATCACGTGAAGCATAAAGGGGCTGAATGACTCACGTGACATGGAGAACAGCCGAATCCGGTAATCCATTGGATTTTCACTGTACATTCAGCTTATGTGATAAGATGCGAAAGTGTGGAGAAATCGCATTAATATTAGAGGCCATCAAAGGGTAAATAGATTCTCATATATATAGGGATCGCATGTTGTATTGGGTAGATGTGAGATGGGGGGAACGATTATGTCAGTCTTGTGGTCAGTCGATGCCTCGGGTCGAGTAGTGAACCACAGGCGAATGCGTATCACCATACATGCTGTCTCTCGTCTGATTTGCTCTCGGAGACTCTCAACAATTGACTCAAAATGCATCCTAAATGGTAGCACATACGACCTTAATGATATTAGAAATCGTGATTTGTGATTGCTTGTGAATATATATGACTACAGCCACCGTTTATTCCATAAACATGAGTGAAAGTAGTATGGGGAATTCGAAACCAGTTTACAAGGGGGCATGATGAAAAGGAAACTCAGGAAACCAAAACCCACAACAACTTTAGTTGTTCTCAGGTCTCAGCTTTCTCACTTCCTTACCGACTCTCCAGATCTCCATGTTTCTGATGGTCTCGAGCTCGGCCTCCAACTTCTCACGGTAGTCAGGAGCACCGTTGAATTCCAAAGATCTCTTGGTCTCAGAACCGTTCTTGACAGAAGCATACAGATCCTCAAAGACAGGCTTCAGGGCCTTCTGGAAGATAGGGTACCAGTCCAAGGCACCTCTTCTGGCAGTGGTGGAGCAGGCATCGTACATGTAGTCCATTCCGTACTTGCCAATCAAGGGGTACAGGGACTGAGTAGCTTCCTCAACAGTCTCGTTGAAAGCCTCAGAGGGAGAGTGGCCGTTCTCTCTCAGAACGTCGTACTGAGCCAAAAACATACCGTGGATACCACCCATCAGACAGCCTCTCTCTCCGTACAAGTCAGAGTAGACCTCCTTCTCAAAAGTGGTCTGGTAGACATAACCAGAGCCAACGGCAACAGCCAAGGCAATAGCCTTCTCTTCAGCCTTGCCGGTGACATCCTGCCACACAGCAAAAGAGGAATTGATACCTCTGCCTTCCTTGAACAGGGATCTCACAGTTCTGCCGGAACCCTTGGGAGCAACAAGAATGACATCAATGTCCTTGGGAGGCTCAACATGCGTCAGGTCCTTGAAAACAGGAGAGAAACCATGAGAGAAGTACAGAGTCTTGCCCTTCGTCAACAAAGGCTTGATGGAGTCCCAGGTCTCGGACTGAGCAGCATCAGACAGCAGGTTCATGACAATGGTACCCTTGCTGATGGCCTCATTGACATCAAACAGGTTCTCACCAGGCACCCATCCGTCCTCAATGGCAGCCTTCCACGAAGCACCGTTCTTTCGCACACCAATGACGACATTCAGACCATTGTCTCTCAGGTTGAGACCCTGGCCGTACCCCTGGGAGCCGTAGCCAATCAGGGCCAGAGTGTCGTTCTTGAAGTAGTCCAGCAGCTTCTCTTTGGGCCAGTCAGCTCTCTCGTACACAACCTCCTCAGTGCCACCAAAGTTGATGGTCTTGAGGCCCCGCACCCCAGAAGCAACCTGGGCAGTCTTGAGAGTAGGGCGGACGGCAGCCCGGGCCACAGCGGGGGTTCTCGTCAGAACACCGCGGAGGGCACTTCGGGCAATCTGGCTAGCAGCTCTGTACGACATTGTGAATGTATGTATATTGGAGTGTGTAGAAAGGTTCAGACTCTTGAATATCAGTCAAGCAATCAACCTGTACTTCAGCGATCCTTCCAGTATGTCAGCTCAAATCAAGAAAACTCATCCGGATCTCGCCAGCTAATATATCGCCCAGTAATGCAAGAGGGAAAGAGCAAGAGAAAGGGAAAACGCACCTCCGCACTTGTCCAGTAACTCTACTGCAGGCTGCAAGATTTTTTTTCACTTGGCCGGCCGCTGCGTCAGTGAAAAATTCGCGCTTAGAGTTCGCAGTGACTCTTTTAGGCGGTGGTTTGAGTTGGGCCTGTTGCCGGGTTGGGAATAGTCTCGCCGGTACCGGCGAGGTTGTGCGGCTGCTGGCCAAAACGGTTTTTGATTACGTATGCACAATACATATGCACTGACATGCACAGTCATGCATCACTTGTACATGTAGCCCATCGCCGCCTCAACATGAAAAACGGGAAATCAAAAAGCTTCCATTCCGAAAAGCAGTTCAATCATCCGAAAAGGCCCTCATTTAGACCATACAAAACGTCTCTGAGAGCCATACATTTCATCCCAAATTCCCTTCTTATTCCTCCAAAACTCCACACTCTACAATGGCCAAAAAGGACAAGTCCAAACCCTCAGGGCCTACCCCGCCTGTCCCACCTGCCCCGCCTCCCAAAGCCAAAAGCGGCAAACCGGGGAGCAAATCGGCCAAAGCCGCCGCCGCCGCCGCTGCCGAACCGGCGCCGGAAATGCCGCTAGCGGCAAAACCGACGGCCCGCGCCCGCGTCGCCTCCTCCGCCAGCTGGACGGGCAAACTGCCGTGCCAAATGCTGCACGAACTGTGCCAGAAAAACAAGTGGGAAAAAGTGGAATACGACGTGTGGGGCAACAGCGGCAGCGGGTTTTTGTCCTCGGTGGTTTTGCGGTTCCGAAACCCCAAAACGGGCGAAACGGAGCAGGTGCGCCTTCGGCCCGAGGACGGCCTTGTGGCGCCGCAGCCGACGGCGGTTGAGGCGCGCAACTATGCGGCCACATATGCGCTGCACCGGCTGGCGTCGCACAAAAACCTGCAGACGATGTTGCCGCCGCCGCACCGCAGTTTGTGGCACTCACTCGGCAAGCGCAAAGCCGAGCTCGGCAAGGCGGACCCCGCGCGGTGCCGCTTTGAGTACACGGAGGACCCGTTCCGGGCCGAGCGGGAGCGGCGGGCCGAGCGGGAGGCGCGCCGCAAACAGCAGGAGAAGCGGCAGGCCGAAAGGGAGAAGAACGACAGGCCGCGCGCAATTGTGGTGGCCG
>JAKTWI010000363.1:12841-24254 GCA_030561065.1 Sporopachydermia cereana | reverse complement strand
CACACCATTCCAGCCCATTCTCAGTTCAGCAGCTCCTTCAGCTGTGTAATAACGTAATCACATTCGGCAGAATAATCGAGAGGGCTCAGGTTCATAACTTGGTAGCGTACCCGCATTTGACCCTGGTAACTGTCTTGCCGCGCCTTTATGCGGAACAGGTATTCTTTACCCTGAGCTTCCTGGAAGACAGCAGTGAAAGCATCATTATTGCTGTCTCTCAATTGAGTCAACTCCCCTGCGGATTTCCCAAGCAGTGCCACTCCTGCTTCATCAAAACAAGAGATCCAAATTAACCCAGTGGGATCTGATACAGACAACTGTAGTATATAGCGCCAGCTGGGTTCAGGGAAGACTTTGTCGCATTTCTCACATCGCCAAGTCCCATTCGGTTCCTCAGTAACTTTTCGATTACAGCCTTCATTCTGACAAGCAGGATATGCAAAGTTCTCTGGCTTGATATAGGTAACTGTGGCCTTGACGGAGAAGAAATCAGGCTTCTCCGACATACCAAGCTGCTCATTTTTGGCTTCCTCGATAGTCTTGCGAACTTGACTTCTGTTGGGTGTGAACTCAGATTGGAAGCCCGAAAATGCCTCCGAGTGACCAGCTGAGTCGAACCACCCCTTTAGAGAATAGGCCTCAGTAGTGTCAGGGTTTATGATGAGGGAGCCAGATTGAGGCATGGTGAGGGATTTGCCGTTGAAGTCAGAGACTTTCGCTCCTTTCAGCGCCACAACAGTTCCGCGGGGAGAGTCAAACTGCACAGCCGCTTTGTTCCAGATAGTGACTCTGACAGAGTACTTTGAGTCGTCCACTAGGGTGATATCGCGCTTGTCAAAAGGTCTTCCCGACGTTTTAGACACAATCTGACTGGCTTCATCGACGTCGGACACGACACCAATAACATCGACAATGGAGTTGTTTTCAATTTCCTGCAGCTTGTTAAGCTTCACAAAGTTGAGCTGGATCTTTGGCACCATTCCTGAATCCTCAGCTGGCTGAATAACAGTATCGCGCCCAAACATCAATTCATAAGGGTGATTGACATTGCTGAACTGCTTCTTGGCAATGTTGACTCTACACTTCGAGACATAGTAGACTTTCCCCTCTTCCAACAGGTCGAAAAAACGATCAACATCTTCATTGAAAGCAGTCGCTTTGATCTCTCCGGACTCGTCGAGGAAATTGACAGAGAAAAGCTTGCCTTCGCCACGATTGTTATGCCAGGTCCGGATATCAGACTTCAGAGAGACTCGTGCCTTGATGGTCCACCGGTTCTGATAAGGAGACAGAGATTCAATGGGATGGACATTCGGAACCTTCACATCGGGTTTGATCTGACTGCCATTCAGGTTCGGCTTGACATCGGCAATCGAAGGCTTCGTCTCAGTATGACCTGCAGGTGGCACTGGAGTTGAGTTTGCCGAGCCACTGTTGCCGTTTGCCGCGTTTGAGTCATCGTCACCAACGTACAGCTGAACAGGAGACCCTATCTTCTCGTTGTAGCTCTGCACAAAATTCAAGCCGCTGACAACAACAACACCCTTGCCCTTGATTGACTGGAAAATATAGCTTTCCAGCTCCACAATTCCCAACCGTTGCAGGCCTACCTGCTCCAGTTTGGGTCCCAACTGAGTCTGCACTATCGCGTGAATGAAGTGCTCTCCGTCAGAGACTACCAGACGGTATCTCTTCTCTTGTGTGTTCGGCAAAGGTTTATCGCGCAACGACAACACCTGAACGGTGATCCTAGGAGTGTTTTTCCCATTGCTGGCAACAATGGCAGCCAAAGCGCCAGTGGAGAGTTGGACCGACATATTGATCTTAAAGGAAAGCGCGCCTTCTGTCAGTGGGCATCAAGCTGCAAATAAACCAAACGACGGCAAACACAGTAAGAATTACAGCAAAGTCTGCAAAGGCTGATAACACAATAAGTTCAGCTTCAGTTTGAATATCCTCTGTAAAGCAAGGCGCGTGTTTATGACGGGAAACACGAAATGCTTGCCACTACGCAGCTCGCGTCACTTTTTCACGTGACTAACGCCATCGGAGACAGGGTAACATTTTGGTCACATGAGCCCTGATATGGGACACAACATGTAGTGAGACGCTAAGTGGAAAAAGTGGCGGACGATAAGGGTATTGAGGATATGGGATATCAATGGAAGAGTTGACAAGTTTCGATTCTTGAAAAAAATTGATTGATATTGAGGTAATTGCATGATCAAAGGTTGATTGGAGATGTGCTGAGTATACTGCTGAAAGTGTGAACATAAGTCAAGGAGCTGAAGTACGCGGCTGGCACGGGATGGGATCAACAGGTGGAACTGCACCCATTGAAGGGCTGATAGAAGTACCTCAGCTTATTGTTCAACTAGGGGCTGAGGAGGTGATTGGGGAGGTTGAAGAAGGGAAGGTGAAAAACGAGTCTTTTTGGGTTAATATTCAGACAGAAAATGGGGTGGAGGAAATCACCATTGAGGTCAAGTTGAAGGATGACAAGCGAACAATTGAGTTCTCAGACCCTACAGGAAAACTAAAGGTTTTGAAATCGGAAAATGGAGAGCTGAACATACAACAACTCAATGGCATCGGTAACTTTCAGGTTTTGTTTCCTGTGCGGATATTTCCTTTATCGAAGAAGGGTATGTTAGCCAGAGATAGGAGATGGAGATCACTTTCGCATGAGTCCTTTCGAACCATGACTAACCAATCCTCTAGATGTGATAAATGATATAGATGTCTCAAACCATGGACAACTGCTAGCTGTGGGCGACTGGAATGGAGGTTTGAGCGTCTGGTCAGTGGAAGAGCAAACAATACGAGTATGTGAAGATTGCAACATGTATACCCTTACCTGAACATGATCCACTAACTATCGCTAAAGAGACATCTTGAGGGTCATTTCACGGATGTCACGGTTGTCAGATTTTTCCCATCTTCGCAAGTGCTGTTGTCGGGATCCACAGATATGCGAATAATGCTATGGTCGGTTGCGGATGGTGTGAATGCCCGCACCTTTTTGGGTCACACAGGAGAAATCACTTGCTTTGATATGATAGGGCGGGGGAGGAATTTTGTATCAGGAAGCACCGATGGAGATATCAGGCTCTGGGAATGTGGGAGTGGCGAATGTTTAGCTGTCATGTCTCTTAAAGACATAAATAGTCCTGTGATTTACCTGAAGGTCATAGAAAGGGGGACATGCAACGGTTCAACCGACTTGACCGAAAATGAGAATGAGTTTGAGATTGCCGGGAAACAATTACTCAGTTGTCACGAAAATGGATCAGTGGTGATATGGGATCTGAAAACTAAAGAGCCAATCACTTCGCACAGCTGTGCTAGTGAATCGGAGAACTCGGTAACATCTGCCATTCACGTAGAGAGCGCGTTTAACTCGGAAGATGTGACAGTCATGGGATACAATAGTGGATTATTGGAGATTCGGTCCTCGAAAGACATGCGGTATGTGTGACAAAAAGTACAGCCAATGCTTCACCTCAACACGGCGAGTCTCAATATTCAGAGTACTAACAATGTTACAGGGTTCTTTGCACTCTACAGCTTGTGTCGGAAATAACCAGGCTCTCGGCTCTATCTAACAACCTCATCATTGGCACTTCATCAGGCCAGGCTTTTCTGCTAAATCTGAGTAACTTGATACAGCAGCCGGGCAACCTCTCAATCAAGACTCTAGCTGGCATTGATCATGGTAAAATCACATCCATCAGTTCATGTCCATCCACGAATGAGATTTTTGTTTCGGCAAAGCATGGCTTTCTTGGTTCTTACAAGCTGAGCAACTGAAAGCAGCTATCAATTTAACAATGCGCCATCCATCCACTCATCTTCTCAGACTAAACAACTGGCAACAACCTTTGTTTTCCCCTCTACTGCTCACATTCATGTATAGAAATACTAATTCATAGGTGCCCATCATATCGAAAGTTGAGTGTAATAACCGAATTCTCCTAATGCTCCTCATTTTCACATATAGTCCAGGAAATCTATTTTCGAGTCGCGAATGTCGCGAATGTCAATCAGAAGATATTGAGACCTTATGTCAAGAAGTAACTATTACGACGATAACTGAGGAGGATGTTTATACAACAATCTATCGGAAGTTTTATTATAAATACTGGGTATCCCTCTTTATGATTTGAGATTTATTGTCTTTGTTTTCATTCATTCTGTTTTCTAATGTTTCCATAGTGGAAAACAGAAGGTACTGGAGATTTCACCGAGTCTGCATGAAGAGGTATCTCTGCTCTGACTTCTCCTCAGAATCAACAATCCTCTAAGCAAAGAAACAACTACAGCCTCGAACTAAATTGCTGATCATCTGCCCCCCACAAATGCACAATGACAGAGCACAACACCTTTGAGATGTCCATCCCGCTTGAGGCTTTCAAGTCCGACAATTTTGTTCCCCATGCCCAGCTGGACGCCCTATTCAACTCCTTCTTTGCCAGCCAAAGAAACCAGGAGCCCAACACGCGACACCAAAACAGCTCTCGGATGAGCCCAGCTCCAGACGCGTTTTCCAGCTCAAGCATCCAGGACTTGCAGCTCAAGAGTATGCAGCTGCTGTCACAGCTGGATCACTATACAAACGAGGTCACCAAAGTTCTGGAATCGAAAACTGCAACTCTCGAAAGCATAGGAAACGTCCTTACATACGACGATACGTCTGAGGATGTCGGTACTGAAAATCTCTCATCCCATGCTATTACGAGGCTTGACTACTATCTAGATACACTCCTGTCATCTGTTCAAAATCTTCAGGTTGATCTCGAAAGTAATCCTCTGAGAGTGGAGGAATTGGAGCAGCCATCTGCTAAAGACGGGACGTCCCATACATCAGACGGAAGAGAGACGGGGACGAAAACAGCTCTGCGTCGCCTTTCAGAGCTCAACAAAGCACAGAATCGCATGATTGAAGTTCTGGATGTCATTCAGCTCACTCGCAATATCGTCACATGTTCAGCCACGTCATACGATCTGTCGTCGATTGTGAGGGAAGTGCAGAATCCCGGCCGAGCACAGACCAGCCCAGCATCCGACAGCATTACAGAAACGAGACTTCGGGTGGAGCGTCTTATAAACGAGGAAAGGACGTCAGAGCTGAAGATCGACCCTGATCTGTTCCATGCATCGTTGGTGAAAATTGAGAACTCTCTAGAGAGTCAGATCGAGGCGAATCTGCAGAAAGGCAAAGGCAGCCAGGACTTTGGCCATTTGAAGCTGTACAGCAGTATCATTGACCTTCTGGTATCATTGACGCCGATTTTCAAATCGTTCACCAAATTCCACCCCATCTACGCTGCATTCGGTGACAGGCTTACCGATTTGAAGCAGCGGATTCCAACCTCGTCCTCCACTCCAATCACCACAGGCTCTGCTGCAACTCAAGAAGATTTAGACGGATTGGCTCCCGAATCCCACACATATCTGGGGTTTTTTCATCAGATACAAAAGACTATGGGCTACTGAAGAACATTCCCACCATCACGAAAAAGGCAGCATTATCTACTTCTCACTGCTGTATGCCAACATTTCATTACTCATTACTGGTCTGAACACCATACCTATACTCCATGCCTATACCAGTTGTTTTGGGAGCGATAAAACATTATTGGGCCAAGGCAGTAAGCGCTCTCACTCCACTAGAAGTAATCATCACCAATCCCAGAAGCTTTGAGCCAGAACTCTTTGACAATGTCGTTTGTCTTTTTACCACCCCGCAACTGCATAACCTGGGCAACAAACATCCTTCGGCTGGCTTCTGGTATCTCCCGACGTTTTCTCTGCAGTAAAGCGCCCGGATAGCTCACTAAAAGTACAGATTCCAACCATTGTTTGACACGCATGGGAGCTCGAATGATTAGCCTTCTCAGCACCTGAGTGTGCAGATCAAGTTCCGAACGCGCTGCTTCCCCTGCAATCATGCAGACAATTGCCGAAATCAATGACGGCCCAAAAACCTCGAGCAACTCAGTGCGACGGCGGTCAACAGTCTCATCTTCCAGGTCAATGCTCAGAAAAGTTACCCAAAATGCTGACGCTGCCTTCACAACTGTTCGTTCTTTGGCATACAAGAAACCAAGAGATAAGCCAAGAAGGTATTCTACTACCTCGTGATCCAGATACTGCTCTGTCATGCTCAATATAGCAGGCGCAACTCGCGCAAGCAGAACATTGAAGAATTTGAGCAGCGATTCGTTATAGGAGGGATCGGACAGTAGGACTGGAACTTCTCTTGAAGCAGTGACAAGAACCTGGGACAATCTGCTCAAAAGCTCTCCGGAAAGTCGTCGGAAGAGAAAGGCGTTTAGTAGTACTTTCAGTTCATCAGCACTCAAAGCCCGGCGCTCAAAATGTGAGGTTTGTGACTTTGGCCCGCAATAACCTGACACTATCTGACAGGCCAGAGTTGCCAATGGGGCAATGGAGACATCTGGATGACTATCGAGCTGACTCATTTTGGCATCAACAAACTGAGTCAGAAGGCTTGGGTCGCGGAAAACCAGCATTCCTGGCTCGTCCTCTGTGAGACCGACAGCGAAAATCTCACATGCTTTCTCTATTGTCTCGCTGTCTGCCACGTAGATGGGGCTTTCCAATGCAAAAAAGTTGATGATTCGGAGGACCAGCTGGCGAATCCGACTTGTCTTTGACTGCATTTCAACCACACGTGGAGTCAAATCCATGCTTGAGTCCCCACTGAAGTCCCAGTAAGCAAGAAGCAGTGAGAATCTCTGCCACTCAGCTTCTGACAGCTTACCTGTCATGTCTGAGGGATCGCGAAGTCCTTTGCCGATTTCCACAAGACAGTTGAGAACTGAGAGTGAGCATGGCTTGAGAAGAACTCTTGCTCTTTCTTGAGCATCCCTGTCCAAACTAGAAGCAACATCACATGCCGTGATGGCATCTGCAAATGGGATAATGGTAGTTATCAAAAGGGTTTCCAGATAATCGATCGACGAATCAGGATCGAGCTTACTGTAGGCTTCTATAACCGCTGCTACGGCCCCGACAGTCCTTTCCTTGATGATCAACTCAACAGCTAATTCGTCCTCGGTTCTCGAGCCTGTGGCTGCCAGACCCACGAACACAGAGGGGTTTTCAAAAAGAGACTGCAAAACTGTAAAGAAACCTGGAAGGAAAGACACCAAGTCCAACCTGCACTCGAAACAAAGCTCTTTCACTGCTTTAGAACAGGCTAATGCAATCGCCGTATGAGGCAACATTCTGAACAAAAACGTCAGTGAATTTCCAAGATAGGCGTTGCCCAGCTCTGACCCGGCATGCTGCTTCAAGAAGAAATCGGAGGCAGAGATGAGTTTTATAGCGGACTGGAGCACTTTCACATGGAAACAGTTGCCTGTATCCAGCTCCTCTAGTCGCTCTAATAGCTGAGTATCGTATAGCTTTTGGAGTACAAGCAACTCCGCGCTAGACTCATCAGAGAAGTTGTCTGCCAGGGTGGTTAGACAAAACAGTGATGCCTCAATGTCAAGCCATTGCTCTTGGGTCAGAGGCACGTCAGCAGAAACGGAGCCTCGTTCCAGAATTCTCACTGGCACTTCCGCCAGCAACTCAAATAACGCCGAACCTAAAAGAGGATAAGCGGCTTCAAACAGGTCACCGACATCCCTCCTATACGACAAAAACTCTTGCTGAGACTCCCTGACAAACACAGATAGCTCAGGCTCACTGAAAGTCAGTGGAACCAGTCTGATTTTCTTCCAGTACACCTGAACAGTCTCCATCATAATTTGCTTCATTCTAGCATCAAAAGTACCGACTTTGCTCGCGTCCATTATCTCATTCAACCGTTCCCGATCGTCCAACACGGTATCTGAGAAGTTGCACCAGAACTCAATGAAGTCACGCGACATGACCTCCTCCACCACAGGGACCCCTGGAACCTGCGTCAATTCCAGCAGCAGGCTCAGAGCATGAACGATTTTGGAGTCTTCGACGCTCGTGTGTTCCAGTGCTGCAATCAGCTGCGATAGGTTGTTCTCCGTATATGCAATGTACAGTTTGCCTAACTCTTGCAGCTCATCTAAAACGTCTGCGTATGTATCAGGGGCTGAAGAGAGTTGCTCCAGCATTGACTGCACGCGACTTCTGCCCCAGGATCCGTAAAGGACATCATAGAGAACAGACCGATGGCCTGAGTTGATAGGCAGAATGCCAGCATGTACGTTAAACAGGTCGGTCAGAGTCTCCACAGCTTTTAAACACACTGGAGTCAGCGGCGCAGTAAGAGTGTTGCGAGTGAAGTGAGTCAGTAGATCAGTAAGAGGCGACACATCAGCAGAAGGAAGGTCGTTTTTAGCAATCGCCGAGTATCCCAGCCAACTGGCAAAACAGTCTATCCCCAGTAGGATTATGTCGATCTGAGCCTGCGGAGTGTCAATAGAGACTTCTTCCCTGAAAAGTTTGTCCAGAAAGAAAGCCAGCAACGGGAGGTTGGAGCCGACCAGCATTTTATGCACTTTGGCTCTTTCGGCTGCCGGCACATCTGTTCTTGAGGCATCCTCAGCAAGAATCTGACAGAAGAGCAGAAAGGGAACAATCACAGTGTTCGGATAACTGCCGCCTTGAATCTCAGACGGTTCAATCTTGGGGTATAGTACACTTTCTCGTTTCACCAGAGACACCAGTACAGAGGCAATGGGGTTGGCGAACAGTAGGGGCTTTCTCATGAATAGCAGCGATAAGGTGGAGAAGAGCTTCCTGAGAACAAAGACAGGCTTGTGAACGCCAGAGCTGTCTCCAGAAACGATGAATGATAAAATCTCCATCAGCAATTGCCTGAAGGTCTCGTCGTCTATATCTATCAACGCATTGATCTTCACTGTCAGAGTCAACGCCCCAAAAAACTGGTACTGAGGATTGACAGAGAGTAGCAGATGGCGGCCAATCGCCCAACCCGCTTCTGACCTCTGAACATCCTGAAGCTGTCTCTGTACCCTTCAGTGATAGAACGAGGAGATATTGGTTTAGTATTTTGATCTTAAGCCTATGCGCGGAAACATAAATCACAACATACTCTAACACTCTTGAGCTGTTGCTCGATGCATACAGCTCGGTGATTAGCTGGAGATCGTTAGCATCACATCCTCAGTAGTGCCGCAAGCGTTTGTATGGCCTGTCATTCAAACCATCCGCATACATTCTCAATGTGCTCATACTGAATATCCATCATGGAAGCTGAGGCCACCTTAACTCCCTAGCAGCGATATTCTTATTCCACAGCAGGAGACATCCAGCTCAACGCTACTGCATGCTCCATTGAGTGAGAGGCTGGAACTTTAGCAAGAGAGAGACGACTGTCGATACAAGATTAGAATCCTCTATTTTACTCAACAATTGCTTAGCAACTCATGGGAGTATTCACTCAGATCATTCAGTTTCTCATATCTTCCTCATATCTCAGTTTCGATAAAGGCACCATGTGTTATGGGACGGCGAGAAATCTACTATGGGGAATTGCGGGATTGAAATGAAAAAACCGATGTAGAGAATTATGAGATTGGATTGTTGATTTGGAGACTTAACTGCAAGTGATAATTGACGGATAAACTCCAGAAAACATAGTAACAACATTAAGTACCTCGTGATTATTATAGAAAACTATCATCCTGCCATGATAACTCAGCGTTATTTATGCTACACATGACCTCTGTTACTCCTTCAAAGGCGCCGTCTCCCGTTTCAGCCATTCGAGAGCTTTCGTATCTCCGTGCGCCTTGAGACCGCTTTTGAGTGCCCGGTAGACCCTGCGGTGATACTCATCAATCTGCTTGATCTCGCTTGGACTCAGCAGGTCCGTATCGATCAGCGCACGACAGTAAGGCACCAGAGTGATATCCTCAAACTTGAGGAACCGTTTGTTGCCGTAGTTATACTGGGGCTGAGCCTCAGTAACAAGCAGAACGTTTTCAATTCTCACCCCGATTTTCCCTCCAGACAAGACGCCTGCCCCGTCATCATAGTACCCTGGCTCGTTGGTGATAAATTGCCCAGGCTTCAGAGTGTTCAGTTGCGCATTATTATAAGCCGGTCGGGGGCCTATACCAATAGGGCCCTCGTGCACACTCAAATAAGCTCCAATCCCATGGCCCGTACCATGGGCAAAATCTAGTCCATATTTCCAGAGATTCTCACGAGCCAAGATATCCAAGATATACCCAGTAGATGTGTCGGGGAAAACCACAGCCGACAGTGCCAAATGTCCCTTCAGCACAGTCGTATAAGCTAGTTTCTCCTCTTTCGAAGGGACGCAGTCAGGCGACCTACCAAAAAAGACAGTGCGAGTTACATCGGTTGTGCCGTCCAGATACTGTGCTCCGGAATCAATGAGATACAGCTTGTCTTTGGCCAGCAGTTTATCCGACTCTGTGGGCGATGCTCTTTCAGGCGAGTAATGTATAATGGTGGCGTTGGATCCTGACGCTGAGATGGTCTCGAAAGACAGGCCCACGAAGTTCAACTCTTTAGAGCGGTACTCAAGGGACTTGTCGGCAGCAGTAATTTCATCCAAATCTAGCTGTACTGGCGAGTTGAGCTGATGGTCAAGCCAGGAGAAAAAGCGGACCAAAGCCACACCATCCCGCACATGGCATTGTTTCATACCTTCTACCTCGGCTGGGGATTTTATCGCCTTGAGCTGCAAAACAGGAGACGGCTTCAGCAGGGCTTTCTTTCCCAAACGGGAAACTAGGGACCACGAACTCGTGTTCGGAATCAGTACAAGCTCAGAAGACTCAGACTCTGTAACAGACTCAGAAGCGCCTTCTGTGGGTTCAGTCGAGCCTTGCTTTGAGGATAAATCTAACGAGCGCAGACCATTAGTCAGCTTCTCAACACCAGAGTCAGCGATTGTGTCAATATCAGACCAAAAGTCACCGTAGTCTTTGATGTGCACATCAGAGACCTGATCGAGATGAGCAATCACATCAGGCGTCAGTTTCTGCTGATCTATGTAGATGTTGACACTTTGAGGGAACACAATGACATAGGAGAAAAACACCGGATTGTAGAGAATGTCGTCAACGCCCCGCAGATTGAGTAGCCAGGCAATCTCATCCAAAGCTGTGATGACGTAAGCCTGAATGGACCGTTCACTAAAGTCAGCTTCATCTCCCGGCTCCGATTCGGCGAGCTCCTCATTCAGCGTCTTGAACACTTCCTCTCTCACCCGCGAAAGCTTCTCGGCAAAGCTGGCTCCTGCATACCGCACATCATGAACAACAACGGCTGACTTGGAACGGGAAGGCATAAGCTCAAACTGAGGCCAGATGCTGTCTATCAGATTCTGCTTAACGTCCACCAGCTCATAATCAAAAGCATCTTGCGGCAGTACCTTGATTCGTTTGTTTTTCTGCTTAGCCCT
>JAKTWI010000363.1:0-12503 GCA_030561065.1 Sporopachydermia cereana | reverse complement strand
GCCGCCACCCCATCGGGCGTGTCGTTCATGCACGTGGCATCGTTCACAATAATCGCAGTGCCTGCCGAGCCTGTGAAACCCGAGATAAACGACCTCCGCTGGTCCGCCAACGCCGTATACTCCGACTGGTGCTCATCTTCAGAAGGCACAATGTAGATGGACAGCCCAGCCTCTTTCATAGCCACCCGCAACGCAGATAACCTGCCGGACGTGTTGATTTCCTTCTGCTCACAGATCTCCGTTACAGTCGCAGGAACGTCCCTCACGGCCGACTGCGGCACAGTTGAGACGGAGGCGGTCTGGATGGTGGGCTGAGTTGTAGGCCCCATCAGCGGAGTGGACGGACCAGATGCCGTGAAAAAGGAGGCAACCTCAGCAAAGAAGGAGCCTGAAGAGCGCTTGCGCAGATTGTGGCCGCTTCCAGGCGACATTGGCGGCGTTTCCAGCTGCGGGGAACCAGCAACAGAGTTTGAGCGGGAACTGCGGCTGTTGTGCCTTGTGAGAATAGCCCCAGACTTCTTCAGCGCAACCTGCTTGGCAAACAAAGACGACTGGCGGGCCTGCCGGTTGAGCAACCCAGGAGAGCACGTGCAGTTTGAGCATTGGCTGCGCTTGCGAGCCCTTGCCCGGTTGGACGCCCCGGGCTGCAAGGAGTACACCGACGGTCTCGGCTGAACGGTACGAGATTGAGACATCTCTGACTAGGAGAGTTCAGAGAGGGGCAGAGCAAATGAACTCCGGTAAGTCGAGAAATTGTTTTGGTGAGTTGACAAGTGCTTTACTAATGTTTTCCAGTCTCTCTGATGTGCCTTAAGCAAGCCCATTGTTCCTAAGGGGTGATAATGTGTATACAGTGACATATCTATTGTTGAAACATACCCTATGGATTGATAGGAAGGCACCTCATTATAGTCTGGTCATAGCGGCAACAGGTCATCCGTTACCCGGTATTGGGGGGGGAGGGTGAAGATATGAAACTCTGTGCGGCAGATGGACAGGATATGGATTGGAATACAATGAGAATGGAATGAAGGATATGGGTATCTCAAGATATAATAAATGGAGGGATTGCTGTAGAAACTTATAAGGTCGCTAGATGGTCAGGAAGATTGTATTACTCGAAATCACGGGTGCATCATGTGCTTATTATGTCTGATACGACAGCTAAGAAGCAGGGTTTACACTGAGGAGCGATGCATGAGCTGGCGAGTGAACGAACCGGTTGAGATGCACTTCTGAAGCCTGAACTACGAGGGCATTCTCGGAGATTCCTTATGTATGTGAGAGTATATGATCGGTTTTGTAGGATGGTGTAATTTCTCAATTTTGACCTTCTGCTCAGCTTACGTAGACCGGCAACTGCAGTTGCCGAAGCTAGGGAGTCTAAAGATTGGCATATGAGCGACTTTGACAACCCTGATTGATCAGTGTACCTTGAACTGGCCTTCGGAGTGTGAACTCATAGTGAATAACTGAAGATATTATTAACTTATATGATGCTCATACCTGCGGGCTCACGGATCCCTTCTACCCCACATACAATCCAAATACATCCCCAATTTCTCCATCGGCAGCTGATCAACTGACGTGCATCACGTAATGAGAGGCTGGGCATACTGTACGTCCAGTAACCTGCGAGATCTGATAAGGAAAGAACCTAACAGGCCCAGACCCTTCTCGAGGGCCTGGCAGACTAAGACAAGCATCTTCCGCTTTGGGACAGACCTCAAATGCCCTCTTATTTCTTTTCTTTGCTGGAGTATGAGCTCCACAAGCTCAAGTCTGTATCAGACAAGACTATATTAACATTCGACAATTGTATAATTGGGTATCTCTCTTGCAAGACATAACTTGATGAAAAGCTGATGCAAAGTTGTTTCGTGTATCTTAGCTCGAGGTGGGAGATACTGTTATACTATCACGAGAAGACTTGAAGGACATATAGGATAGTGGGAAGTGAGAGGCAGGCTCACGATTGCTAATTGGCATTGCACTATTGAATTTGGGTTGATACTGGTCTTCACCCGAGCACACACATTGCCCGATTCTGGGACGGCGTCATTGTTACACATTGTTTGATCGAGGATATCATGAGGCCCTGAGTACCTCTCAACGCAATCTCATCGGAATCCACACAAGGTTAGACAATTTTGCATCATTGTGATTGCTGCCATTTCTTGACGTTTGCTTCAATACTCTCCAGGCTGCTGACAATTTCTGCCAAATGAGAGACAGAACTGTACAGTATGAATGAGGACGCTCGGTACCGTCTGCAACGGGCGATCGAGGAGGATAATCTACTGATAGTGAAGAGATTGCTTCGTCGTTACCCCGAGCTGCTAACGGCCATCAACCCCACAAATGGCTGGTCCCCTCTCCATTATGCTGGCTATAATGGAGCTTATCTGATATGTGTGCATATCCTATCACTTTTCCTTGCTGCAAACTACTCCTCTGCAGATATCCTCCATCGAGGCTTTGATGGACTCAATGCCCTGCATTTGGCTACAAAGCAAAACCACGAACAGACTGTGCATTTGATGTTACAGAGAATCCCAAACAGTATAGACTCAAGAGACAAGAAGGGCCGGACACCGCTTATGATTGCCGCACAGTATGACTGTGAGGAATGCTTGAGACTACTTATCGATCTTGGAGCCAACCTTGACGCCACTGACAATGAGAGTAACACTGCACTGCATTATGGATCGGAATTTGGCCATGCAGTGATCATCAGAGACCTGATATATTCAGGAGCAAAGACAGACATTGAAAATAGCAAAGGCTGGAAACCCATAGATGTCTGTAACAGTGACCCTGTGGAGCAACAAATGCGGCAGTTCATTGCTAGCTACGCCGAGGACAAAGAAAGGAACATACACACTAAGTCTATTTCGTCGACGTCATCTTCACTCTCAAACTCATTTGCCAGTGGTATTTATCCGGTTGAGCTGGACGACATCAACTCCTCCTACAACCTACTCACATCCACTAGCAACAACAGTAACGGTGGCATTTCCACATCAGAGAAGAGGCTCCATTCAAATTCTCTCCCACCACTGCCTACAGTTACCGCTGCTCGAAGACGGGGTTCGGTCTCAACTACGGGGGGCATTGCCGAGAAGGCTTATCAATCCAGCACTGGACTGCATCGTTCAGTGGCGGACAATATCAACAGCTCTCCAATTTCTGCTTCCGGTTCTGATCACAGAACACAATCATTGGCATCAAATGGCAGCAATGGAGGCGCACCACAGCATCAGAACGCTTCTGTCTCCTCAACAAGTCTGCGGTCTTTAGGCGGTACGGCTTCTCCCATAAAGCCACTAAACAGGAGGAAGCCCCAATTGCAGCTCAATACCAATATCGCCTTCTCAGGAGCCCCTGGGCCAGACTCGATCACCATAACGTCAGCCCCTGATTTCGGCTCCACGGACAACCCATTGTTGTATCTCAACTTCAATGGCAGTGGTGGAGGGGCATCTTCCACAATCGCGGCACCGCTTTCTGCAAACAGTGGATCTCTGAGCCACGGGGCCTCCACTTTGAGCGCAGGCCATCCCACCCGTTCCAAGATAGTAGACGTTCCCTTCACCGCTTTCAAAAGACTCGAAAGGAGAAGGCCAGTTTATGACTGAGGCATGTCCTCTAAGCGAAATCAGTTTATACTTGTGTACCATCAACTCTCATATTAATCACGATTCTCTACCTTCGGAATTCGGCTCATCATTACCATATAGCTCCGATCCTCGGTAAATCACCAACTTCAGGTCTCCATTCGTTGTTCGGACGGTGCCATCCCGGTTGGCGCTCCCAGCCGCCGGTTTGCCGCCGGTTTGCCGCCCGGTCATAAAAAGGCCCGTTGCGGATTAACATGACTATTTGAATTTGAAGGCGCGTGTGCGGCGAGATCCGCGCTCTGCTCTACTGATTAACTGATTTGGGTAAAATACGCAGCTTTTTATTTCAATAGGTGGTGATGTTTGACCGAGTTTCGGGTAATACAATGTATGTCTCGTGGGTACATAGGTAACTAATAGCTACAACCGCTTCATGGGTGAGTCTCAAGAGAGTCTTAGGCTGAAATGAAGCAGTTCACAGTCATCCATATGATGGCAAATATGAACAGTGAGAGATCATTTGAGTTCAAATGGCGTAACGTTGTTATGAAGTATGCCGGGCAATTCTCCGATGACTAGTTGAAAGTAAGCCTCTCACCTCGTAATGGGACTGAATTATGTAATGCTTGAAAGCATGTCTGAATATAGTTACTACTTTTGTCAGGAACGCAGTCACAATGGTTGTGAGCAAACTGCTGTTTCTATCAAATGGGCTCTCAAATGACTTTACCGAGACTCAGTTCCTTTTGCTGCGATAGACTCAACGTAAACCAAACTTTGTAAGCTGAAGGTGGGGAAATCGTTTTGGTGATGTATTCGCAAAAGTGTATGGCAATGGCTGAGGCGCTCTTCAGCCAGTCATGTCGAGTTGAAATAATCCGGAGCAGCGAAACAATTTGAGTTGAAACCAAGCTGTGGACCGGATTAGGTACCTGAAATACAGTTTGAGAGAATGTCAGGTAAGGTTCCGATTTGTTCCTAAAAGAGTTACAGCAGTATGGGCGAGAGATGCAAGCGTTGATAAAGATAAACCTAAATTTGTGATCACTTCAGCTCCCTCGACATCTCAATTGATTACAAGAATGAGGTTTTCGATGAACATAGGCTCTGATACTTTCTTAAGTGTCTGGAGCAACTGCTCCAGAGTTAAACAGCCTACTGGTCTTTTCCTCTCAGAAGAGAGGAACATCACCGAGACACTAACACTCTTCATCCAGATGGACTCTCAAATTAAACTCAAACCTGCATTTCCGAATGCGGTGCCGATGCTCAACTTTGCTTTCGGCTTTCGAAGATCTCCGAACGAAAACCATCCAAAAGACCTGTTTTGGGACATCCATTGAGGGGTAACCGGCGGAGCGACAAGATTTGCATGCAGCATGTCATCCGAAAAATGGAGCTCTGATTGGCCATTTCGAGTGGCACACAACCAACTTGCGGTTCCAAGACTGAGTGGAGAACAGGCAATCAGTAAAACAAAATGCTGAACAAATCAGATAACTATTCATGCACGTGCATTTGAGAGGTGTCCCATGGCGAAGACTTGTCGGCAGTAATCTCCAATTTCTACTATATGATGTTTCTCCATGGGGGTTCAGATTACATAGACACAATCAGTAATATTTTTGGGCAAATCACTTTTGTGTAATTTTCTGTGTACGGATAAAATCTTATTTTTCTGTACATATGCATACGGATGCAAAAATATGCAGTAAAATTATCTGTGTTCCCAATCAGGTAAATCCTTGCATCTACTCTGCATGCATCTGCATGAACCTGCATCTGCAAGATAATTAAGGTTTCAGAGGTGCAGCAAAATAGCACTAAATGGGAATTGAGTTTTGAAGGGAATCAACGACAATTTCGCGAAAAAGCCTGGTTCGCGTTGAGCAGTTATATGGTGAACATGATCAATAACGATAGATTAGAATTGTTTTGGAGTTAGGGCATATTTATGTGAAATAGACTAGATGATACCCGCATGGAGTACCTAGCGCAATGGATGAGCTGTATGAGACTTTTGAGTTGGCAGAGAAAGCTCTTTTTGACCACGCGAAAAGCGTCGGATTCAAGTATAGGAAGGGGGCTAGGGGAAACAAGGATCTCCAGTATCGACAATACCACTGTAATCACACGGACTGTGTTGACGAGTTAAGTGGAGCAAAGAAAAAATGCGGACATGCGGCGTCTATACGCCAAAGCCGAAAAAAGGGATGCGACTCGTTCATCATCACCTTTCAGCGAGAAATGCACGGGAATCACCCATTTCGGTCCACCATCCAGCTGTTTGAGAGTCTTTCTGATGAGCAAAGAGAGTACATTGAAAGCCTACAGTATATTATGCCTCCTGCCCAGGTGGTGGAGCTCCTGACCACGAGCCATCCTCAATTACATCTTACCCCAAGAATGGTGTCGGATATCTGGTACAGGAAGCGCGCTAGAAGGCTTAATGGACTTTCGCCTCTAAACTTTGTTCTTAACAACCCCATCTCCTCCATATTTCTTGAGGTGCAAGTTGATTCAGAGAACAAGCTTGTCAGCCTGTTCTTCTGTCACAGAGACATGGTTGGTCTGCTGAAGCACTACAACTCTATCATTTATATGGACTGTACATACGGTATGGTAGATTGGCAAACACCACTACTCAATGTCGTGGGACAAGACTGCTTTGGGCACACTTTCCCTGTTGCACACTGTCTCATGATTAACGAGAAAGCGCCGACCTACGAATGGGCTTTGTCTTGCCTCAAAAATGTGATGTCACTCAATGACATCAACGATCCGAAGTGCGTTGTTACTGATGCAGAGCAAGCACTGGCGAACGCACTAGCCCATTGCTTCCCAAGCTCGAAGCACATCCTGTGCTCCTGGCACATGGATAAGAACATACGAGAAACAATGGGAAAGATGGCTATCTCCAGGCCCATGAGAAAAAAAGATGTCTGGGAGGCGTACCAAACAATGAAGAATGCTTTTCTGCCTACTCATGTGGAGATTGGGGCCAAGATGATGGAAAAGGCAGATCTTGACATGTGGAAGTATTTTCAAAAGACTTGGTATGGAAAAGCTGAGAGTTGGTCTTACGCATACTTACATAATTATCCCACCCAGGGTGTAACAGCCTCTTCGAGAGTGGAGTCTTTTCATAATGCACTGAAGAGGAGATTACTTCGCACCTGCAGACCGATAGATGTCTTTCTCGAGAAGTACGCAGAGTATGCGGTGTACCTTTCTGGTGTATACAAAAGATGTCGAGAAGAGGAGATTGAGCGTTCTGAGAAGAAAAGGGATTGCTTTCGCAACCTGAGAGGAAAGGTCTCCAGAAGAGCAATTGGCATCATAGAAGAGCAACTCAGAATGAGAAGTCACAGACCAACTTCGGTCTGCACTGGCCGGATGAGCAGGGAGTTTGAGCTGCCCTGTCAACACATGCTACACAAGAACGGCATCATTCAACTCAGCCAGGTTGGAAGCTGCCATCACATGAAGCCACTTGAAGACACGATTGTCAGTCCTTTCACTACCCTTCCAAAAGAAGTAAGGGATCCAGTCATGCTTTCACGCAAAGGAAGACCTAAGTCATCCTCCACCCGTCTGACTTATGCAAAACGGGTGAAAGTGAAGTGCTCACTATGTCTTGGTGTTGGACATAAAGTAAACACTTGTCCCCAAAATACTGGTGTCTTGATTGGTTTATAGCTGGGCATGAATTGCTTTTAGTGTTGTTTGAATTGACAAAATTTTGCTTTTGCTAGATGTTGGTAGTGGGTGTGCATGATTAACAGCAAATATGTAGGTTGTGGTTTTCATGTTCAGGTCTCAGTCATCATTTGAAAAACTACAGAGGGGAAGTTCTGGCAGAGGTCCTTTGGCGTGGCCTCCTTGAATTTAGCCAGCTTCAGTAGCAAGCTCTGTGGAGGCATGGCGTCCTGGAGGTGGGAGGTGGGACAGCAGGTGGCGCATTTGGCATGTGGCGCATTTGGCGGGGCAGCTTGATAAAGCGGAAGAATCAGACGCGCCGCTGCTGCTGGTGTGCTGCAAGCTGCTGGTGCCGGGGCTGGCGCTAGCGGCCGATGCCAAATTGGGCAATATTGCCCAGCGGGCGGAGCGAGCTCCCCGGCTGGCGGCGCTCGGCCGTGGCTGGTTTTGTACG
The DNA here is from genome assembly GCA_030561065.1 of Sporopachydermia cereana. Lineage (NCBI taxonomy): Eukaryota > Fungi > Ascomycota > Sporopachydermiomycetes > Sporopachydermiales > Sporopachydermiaceae > Sporopachydermia > Sporopachydermia cereana. Next base: position 4,730 of record JAKTWI010000363.1, on the reverse strand, counting down.
CGCTCCGCATGCTGCAGCTGTTTGTGTCCGACACGGCCTCCGACCCCGGAGTGTACTATCACGTGCTGCTTGGCCTGCAGGCGGCGCAGCGGCAGGTGATACGGCAGCCAAAACGGCCGAGGCGTGGTGGCACGTGCGGCATGTGCGCTTAAGTGACCGGCCCATCCCGGCCGAACAGCTCCTGCCGGAAGCGGCGGAGCCTTCGGATGTGCCGAACGTGTCGAATGTGCCGAAGGTCCAAAGCGGAACACCCGAGCCCGACTTCCGAGAATTTGGCGACTCGGCATATGCCGACATGTGGCGGGAGCTGCAGGCGCTGCTGCAGTCAAGTTTGTGCCCCGCCACAGTGGCGGGGCTGCTGAAGCTGGCGGAGGTGGGGCATGCCGAGCTGCGGCAGCGGGCCGAGACGGTGGAGATCAACTCGGCTAGTTTCCTAATGCGGCAGCGGGAGAAGTTCCGCAGCCTGGCGGATGTGACGGAGCTGATGGCGGCGCTTATTTCCAGTTTGAAGCTGGGGCTCGATTTGTTGATGCTGGCAGGTGGCGCAGCTGGCGCAGCTCGTGACGTCTTGGTGGCGCAGATGGTGGACTCCACTGCCGTTGTGAACCCATTGGAGGGGCAGCAGCTGTAGCGCGCCGTCTATGCCACCGCCAGCCAACTGCCCGTCGAGTCGCTGCTGGCGGAGCGGCTCGGCGTTTTCGCCGTCGGCGTTCACCTCCGCCTGTGGCGCCAGGCGCGGCTTGCCGCTTCCAAGGCATCTTCAGAAGTTTCGGAAGCCGCTTGTAAAGCGTCGGAAGGGGCGGGGGAGCTGCTGCAGTGGCTGCGGCTTTGCACGCGCGCTGGAGCGTCCGCAAGGCCCGCAAAGACGAGATGGCCCGGCTGCAGGGCGAAATCTACAAACTCTCCTTTTCCGATGCCGCGTCGGAAGAAGCCGAGCTGACGAAAATGTTCCCCGTCTTTGCCGAAGAGGGAACCCGCAATGCGGGGGCGGGGGCGGGGTCGGCGCGGTCCGGCGCGGTCCGGCGGGCCGACGGCTTCGGAAGCGGAAGAGGCGGTACTGACTTTCCGTCTTCCTGAACGGTAGGTTGGCGCGATGATTGGCGGGCTAGACGGCGTGGTGTCTTTGCCGGAGATAATACGGGAAGGTACGGAGCTGGTGGTGGAGTGGGCCAATTGTGGCGTAGCTGGTGGCGCAGGTGGCGCAGCGGGTGGCGCAGCAGCCAAACACGGTATTGGCACCCCCGCCACACTTGTCGGCATTGTGACGGCGCTGGGCGAAGCCGCCAAAAACTACGGCGGCATCCTTACATCCGCCGACACCGCCCATTCCTCGGAAGCCAGCTTCTACTCCGACATGAACCCCGCCGAGCTGGGCCGCGCCCACGGCACGATGGAGCGCGTGCTTGTGGCGGTGGCGCCGCTGCGCCACCAGTAGCCCGAGCACGCCATCCTGCAGCACATTGAGGTGGCGTGCCGGGAGTTTCTGGGGCTGCGGGTGGCGCAGCCGGTGACACGGCTGCTGCAGAACGTAGAGCAGATCTACACTTTTGGGACGCGTGGCAGAAATACGCCAGCGCGGCGGTGTCGCTTGGTTCCGCGTTTGCGGCGCTGTCGGATCTGATTGTGGCGTGGCGGCGGCTGGAGCTGGTGACGTGGCGGCGGCTGTTTGTGGCCGAGGAGGCGCAGTGCAGTGGTGTTTCCACCTGTTTGAGGTGGTGGCGGCAGCATCAGCCGAGGCGCAAGCGGAGGTGGAAGCGGAGACTATACCTGCACAGAAGGCATTGTATCTAATTCCAGCCCATCATGTTTGTTGATCATCTTCAACTGCCTCCAATCTTCTTGGCACTGATCTGTGCCATCCGACCATATCAAAATTTATCTGACCATATCAATATCAATTACAATCCAATACTATCCCTTTTGATTTCTTCCTCTTGATCATCTCTCTCTCCAGATATCTTCAACGTTACAAACTCTTTTTGTTTATTGTTCACTTCTTCTTAATTTCCAAACACATAATCTTTGGTTTTTCAATTTCTACCCTTCCTAACAAGACAAGCTGGGTGGAAGGGGGTAGCCACTTCCAGTGCCACCTTCTCTTGTTAAGGTTGATATAGTTCATTTTGTTTTCGACACATCACTACTTGTCAATTCGTTTTCTCCTGCGAACAAATTTATCTTCTTTCCATCTAAATACATCCACAACGTTATTATATCAGCAACATATTTCACTCTTATCCTCTTGTCCAGGATATCAGTGACTGTCTCTTCCTTCATTTCATCCTCCCTCAAAGGTAATGCTTTCGAACAGCAACACTTTTGTATCTTTCCATTCCATTATTTGTCACTGGCTAGCATCTTCTCTGACTTTGACTGTCTTAATATATCCTTCTATTTCCGTCTCTTCCAACCCTTCCACTCTCTCCTCAGCTAACTCTCGAAGTTATCACAGTCTTTGTGATCCTTCGAGCTTCTTCTTTCATGTTTATCTTCTCTCTTTCCTTCTGCTGAATGGTCATCTACATCTCCCTTAACATCAAGATCCCTTTGCACTTATTGTTGGTCATCACTCTTTGCTTGATCTCCTATTGTTGTTCTTGTCATTTCTGCTATTTTGGTCCTCATACTCTATATCCGTTTATCCATAGTCTCCTTCTTGGTTAGTCATCCTATCGTTAATGATCGAGCTTTGATCATTTGAGCATTGCTTTCTTTTTTTTTTTTCCCCCTGAAATCTGTCCTTTTATCACCCTTACCTTTAGAATTCTTTTCATTATTTTCACTATTGTCTCTCATGAATATTCTTCCTTGCTCTTATGCTTCCTCCCATTCTTTACATTGCCGGGTCACTCAAAGGTACCATGGCACCACAGCGACTTTTGGATGAGTTGCTTGTTGTCGACGGAATTGCCAATCCCAATCATTAGCAAATTTATCAGACAAACTTGCAAAAGAACCTAAAGGAGCCAGAGAGGGGGGGTTCCTCTTGACCAAAATAAGTCCTTGAGTGCAACTTATTTTGCACACCGCTTCTAGGCCCCCAAGAGCATCATCGGGAAACCTGTTTTTGCTATCTCAAAAAGATGTTTGTGGCCACAATCTAATTGTGATTTGGTGCTTGAATGCCAAACCTTGCTTTGCAGCTTCCCCGCTTTACTTGTCCTCCTCCTTGCGGCCAATGATTACGGGACAATCATTTGTCTCAAGACTCCAAGGCCCAGCTACAGCAGCCCCTCGTGCCCCTTATCGTCGTTGTCTTCTCAGCACTTCAACACCACCAAACTCTCTCCCTTCCCCGGTTTCTCCACCTGCATTTCGACATCTACCTCATGTTCCATCTTATTGCTCACTTGCCCTATAATACGCCGCTTTTTGTGATCCAGCAGGTGCAGCAGCAACACGGCCTAAACACTACTTTAAAGCCAGTACACCAGCACAGCACATACAGTTACGGTCTCCCTCGACCAGCTTCGCACTACACCCAAACCACTATTAGCAATCCCTCCCTCTCCTAGGTCATCATAGGCGGCACCCAGAAGCCACACTTATAGAGGCAACCACTTGGGGCAACAGGGCCATCCCTTTTGCATTTGCCGTCAGAGCCGCATACGCCATCCACAGAACCCACAACTTTAGTCCCTACACGACGACGAACCAAACAAAAGGGGCTGACCCCAGCAGCAGCCAGAGGACAAACACATTGCCGGGGGGAGGAGGTTAGGCGGGGGGTAGGCGGGGAATCTGGGTTTGCCACAAGGTTGGTCGACCGGTCCTGCGACCGCACAATGGACACCTTTGCCAGGTTCCCAAACCCCGCCGGCGCCCCACCAAAGATCACGCACCCCGATCGCCCACTTCTATGGGGGCCTTCTTTTTCAGCGTCCACCCGACACCATGCAGAGTCATCAATCGCTCACCCCCGGGAGAATCCTTTTTGTGGCGGAAAACCCAAAGCAGAAGCACTTCCATAGTTGGCAAATACAGCATCCCAAAGCCAATTCCAGACAGCGTTCCTTGAGACAGAGATCGCCGCGGCTACGCGCCACTTCACAGGGCGCCCAAAAGAGCAAAGCCAAGCAGCCAAACATAAGTGGCGGACCCAAATGTACCGGGCAAGGCGAGGTATGCCGGAAGAAGGGACTGCGCCCCATGTGCTGAAGCAGAGGGGGAGCTGGGAGGCAAACTAAGGCGTAGCCGTTTTGAGGGCCCAGCCGCCGTGCAATGTACGCGCGGGCTTTCAGGAATTGCAGAGGAAGGAGGGCGATATTGTGGATTTTCGGCGAGCCGAGCGGGAACTCCAGAGTACGGCTGGCAAGGGTGGAGAGGACGTAGCCGGAAGCGAGATATGTGGTGTGAACGACGGAGCCGCAGCCACAGGAACCCCCGCAGACCCCGGAGGGGGCGAAGGTTGGGTCGGATGCGGGGGCAGGGTAGGATGGTTCTGGCAAGTCCGAGACCTGAGACTACATGCTTTCTAGCTCAAATATTGCCCCTCCCCTCCCCCTGTACTCCCCAAAGCTGAATATTGCCTTAGGGTGTTGCGGGGGTTGTGAAGAACATGATTGCAGGCTGTTGAAGGTTGCAGACTGTGGCAATCTGAGTGTCCTTGTGGGCCTGATGCTTTGGTGCAAGCAGTGCCATATTTCCTCAAAAGCAAACCGAAACCCACAAAGCTTTTCCTTGTTGACTGAAACCTGCACCGTTTGATGGGCCGTCGATTATTGATGCTA
>JAKTWI010000362.1:0-24316 GCA_030561065.1 Sporopachydermia cereana | reverse complement strand
CTGGAATCTTCTAGAACCTCATGGAACTTTCTAGAACCTTCGGTGACAAGGGGTTCCTCTGGAACCTCCTGGAACCTTCTCGAGTTCACTGGAATCCTCTAGAATAATCTTGCGGGTTCCTGAACATTCTGGAATATTCCATCTGAGGTTTAATCCGAAACTTGGGTTTTAGAGACTTGACCCACAAGTATATAAAGAGGGCTTTGTCCCCCCTTGGGTCAAGTTGACTTTCCTTCCTACCTTTCACTTCTTTCTTTTATATGTTTTATATAAGTATCGATTTCTATGATTGTTAGGTGTTATATACAGCAACATCTAATTCCCCCTATCGACAAAAATACATCATTATTCCTTTTATCAGCGTTTCCCTTTCTTCGACAATGTCAACAATAGAGTCTAGAGTCAACGTCTTACAACAAATTCGACACATTTGCAATAAGAGCCACATTCTTCAACTTTCCCAGGGGTGGTTGTTCATTGGCTGAGAGGTCTAGTAGTTTACTCTGAATATAGGTGTACTTCCTCAAATATAGGGAAGATGAGACTCCTGTTTTGAGTGGCATCTTATTACTCTCTGGTTACTGAAGATCTGTGAGCCTAGAAGATGGTTAGTGCTTATCATAATCGAGTACAGTGCAGCCGCTCGCTCTAGATACCTTTCAAATCGTGAATTTCCGAACTGTCAGATCTGAGGGTCAAGACATACCTGGAAACATTAGGGCAACAGTTTCTTGGTTTCTATTAACTATAGACGGCTGACACGCCGAAGATCGAAGGTATTTCCACGGTCGTAGATTTCTGAGGTTTGTCTCAATGTGGTGTCTGTTTAAGATGACATTGTCTACAAAGCTCTCAAAGTAGAAAGATCGTCTTCATTATATATATACTTACTCATTACAGAATCCGAGTAAACAAAGACATATGATGTTATCAAATAGCTAGCCTTGTCCTGAGTAGCTCAATATATATCACACCACGCAGATCTGCCCCTGTGGAAGTCAAGCATCACGAAGATTTGAAGCAATAAAATAGGAAGTGGATTAGTCCCACAAGCGGTCAGTAACACCTCATTGACCGAACCAGCATTGGCTGAGTTCATTCACCAGCATTGGCTTCAGCTCAACTCCCACCTCCCTTTACGCAGTGCTGACAGTCAAATTTTCCTCAAGGTAAGTTTTCATACTGATTTGATTCGTAGTATTGTACTCCGTCTTGAGAAGATCTATAAAGTGAGGTTTATTTCCTCGGGAGGGTACTTTACCTACGAATGAACATCATGACGTGAACATCAAGACGTGAGTGCTTATTCACTGAATAACACCCACGTCTCAATGTTTACCTATAATTCACTAAGAAAAGCCCACTGATTCTGTATCACTCATGAAAGGTCTGATCATTTTCCCGTGATTCTCTTATAGAGTACAGCCGCCCTATACTCAAGCTGTAGAAGTTTCTATCTTGGAGCTGTCTGTGTTCGGTTCGGCCCATTTGTCACAACTGTGCCTCCATGCTTGAAGTGGGAACTGGAAAAAGACTCTGCTGTTGAGTAATTCATCGGGCATTTTATTTTCCATCTGTTCTTTCGGTTGGCTCTTCCTTCTCCTTTTTCCAATGAAAACCTTGCTTTTTCATTGGAAAAATGAAAAAGGAAGGCTTTCTTTTCATTGGAAAAAGGAAAATGTTCAAAAGAGAATCCCCCCTCTTGATAGAAAAACGGGAAGGGCACGCCCACATCATACATCAAAACACCGATTTATATCAGGCTTATCAAGCAAGCTCTCTTATCAAGAACCTGTTTCTTTCCCCACAATTCTTCTGTCTCGGGAACAACCCCCGATGGTTTACAGGTGTGAATTTTAGATGACATAATCATCTATTGATTAAGGAACTAAGTTGATGCCTTTTGTACGTCGCCAGACCCTCCCTTGTGCCTGTTGATTTATCTTCATCGTCTTCGACGCCTTGACGCAAAAGGTTAGAACAACAAATCTGAGCCAAATGTATCTGAGCTCCTTTTCGAGCATGCCACCTCATCAGCCTGAACTTTTTCTCTGCAGAATGTTCAGTTTCTGACACTCACTATCGCCACATCAGAAGGTGCCTTATGTTTCCTCGGTATCTTCGCTGCGCCTAGAGATGGAGGATCAAAAAGCTGGGTTCACTGAGGCGAAATATCAAAAGAACGGCTTTCATGCAAATAATCTCAACCCAGTTAAAGACCCCCGAAGGAGTGCACCAAAATCTATTGTAAGCAGAATCCGCCAGTCTTTGCATAGATTATTCAGCTCAAACTTCAGAGACAAGCTGCAAACACAGGAAACCAGAGCTCAAAAACAAGCCTTAGAAGAGCTCTTCATGGACAACGACGATGACTCGTCTTCGCGTGAGACGTTTGAGAGTGCACATCCAACGAAAAGAAAAAAGTCGGCATCTAATACGAACCCCACAGCTTACTCCCCTTTGTCCCAAAGGACACATACAAGCAGGATGATGACCACTGCAATCAACACTGAGCTGACAATGCCTCAGCCAGATGCTTCAAGCGAAAGCTGGAAAACATCAGTAATCTCTGCCTCAGATTCAAAGTCACCAACATTCGGGTCTGGTGTGACGGAAAAACGCTTCTCAGTCTCAAAGTCTGATAATGTTGATCTCATCCGAGCAAGCCCGGACGGTGGCCTCGAACTTTGGTATCGCAGACGAGAAGCGTGGACAGGGTTGCCTCGAGATTGCAACTCTGATCTGAGTTTGCTAGATCCTGCAACACGAGAGCGCGTTGAGAAACGGATCAAGGAAACCTCTATCCAGCATGTACCGAGGCATTACTACAAGCAGATCTATTCATGTCTCGTGCATAAGAACAAAGCTCTGAAGAAGCCGTTCAACCTTGCTGATGCTGTGAAGATTATTCACGAAGGATGGGTGGCGTCAGATGAATGGCCACCAAAGTGAAAAACCTGGCACCACTCGGTGCTCTTGCCGGCTGACATATATGGCAGCTCAAACTGCATCTCTTTCCTCATTGCTCACCAGATTTGCCATAGTGAACTCCATTACTCTGATTTCCTGCTCAACAGTCTCGGCCCAGTGCTGTACGTCACCAGCATCCTGATCATCTCGCCGTTAGAATCAACAAAGAAAGGCCCTAGGTGCTTTCAGAGCGCCCACAAAATCCGCGTACCTTCAATGCCATATTTCCTGCTTTAAGACGCTGTTGACATTTTGTCTGCACTTTCTCCAGATTTTCCAGCCGCTTCTCCAAATTAGTGTGTTGTGTCCATATAAGCGATTCGTTGTAGTGGATCAATTCAAGTCTGAAATTAAAAATTGTTAATGGATTCAGCTCTCAGTCGCCTCACATGATGCAGCCAGATATCCTTACTTCTGCTGCAACTCGGTGTTTGACTTGGATACCAGCTGCCTTGTGCTGTGGAGAAGTTTCTTTCGCGCCAAATCTGGAGCTGTGTTAGACTAGACTCTACAAATTCATCAACAATATTTGAACTCATCATCAGTATCATTATCAACAACATACTGGCAGCCTCGTAGTCTTTGTTGAGATCAACTTTGGCCGCCCGTATTGAATTGCTCCGAGTGGTCATCTTGTTCGCAATGCAGCAACTAAAGAGTTGATCTGGGTTTATATATTCTCTGAGGGCATATCATCAAATCACAGTGGGCCATTTGACCTGCGAATATTGTCATTCGTTTCTCTTACCAGCACATTCCCAGACCCCTTCAATTGATACAGCTGTCCCATTACACGGGGTGTCATCTGTCATGTATCAACTACTCAGGCATGGCTTTTTCTTGACATTGCTCCATGTTCCGTTCTTCTATTCAGTCCAGTAAATGAGAAATAATAGTATTGGGCCACCGCAACATCAGTTTCAGTGACTGTGTATTCATACTCACACGCTTGTCTAATTTTGCGCAGTGCTGACGATGGCTGTGGACGACGGCGGATCCCCTGTAAACGAACCTCAGGAAGAGGCAGAGGGAGTGGGAACTGTGGAAACTGTGGAGGCTGACAATGCCGAGGGAGTCGATGATTTGTTCGGTGACAGCGACGGAGAGAAGTATGTTTTGATGTGAGATAGGGCATGAATGATTGGCTATCTATAGGGGTCTGTGCTGACTAGGAAACTGCAGGTCGGAAAGTGGAGAAAGAGTAAAGGAGGAAAGCTATGGTGGAGATGAGGACGATGTGGAGGAAGTGGAGGAGGTGGAAGAGAAAGTGCTAGAGATATCTATCCCCCAGCACGCGGCATCACACAAGAACGACGGCGAGGTGAGTATGGTCCAAGAACTATTGATGCCGGCGTTCAGCTGCTAACTCATTTCAAAGGTATCCACCGTCAAAATTCCAGCATTTCTGTCAGTGGCCCCGCTGCCATTTGACCATGCCAAATATCTTGAACAGCTAGAGGAAGAAAAGGAACACGAACACGAATACACGAGCGACGAGAAATTTATGCGTCGCTTGGCGGGCGAAAACACTATTCGCTGGCGATACACCCAAGACGACACTGGGAAAGTGACCAAGCAGTCCAATGCGCACTTTATCAAATGGTCAGACGGCTCAATGTCGCTGAAAGTCGGCACCGAGATCTTTGACGTGATCTCAAAGCCTGTGCAAGACACGTATCTTGCGCAGTCGCATGAGATGCAGGAGGTGTTGCAGGCATCGGCTCACGTGTCATCTTCTCTCAGTTTTGTGCCCGTGTCGATGTCTTCTCAGACCCATCTGCGGCTATCAAAACATCTGATAGACAAAAACACCAAGGTAGCACTGGTCAAAAGTATTTTGACTACGCAGGATCCTGAACAGCAGAAGAAAGAGGCAGAGAAACAGGAGGGGCTGAACCTCAAGGCGAGAAGAAAACTGGAACAGAAAAGACGAGCACAGGAAGAGAAGCTGGAAAGAAATGACGGCTACAGCAAGGGCACCAGAAATTATCGGGACTACGAGGAGAATGAGATCGATGTGATGTACGATAAAGGCTCTCGCAGAGACAGATACGAGGTGGATGACTTCATCGTTGATGACGAAGATGAGGAAGAGGATGACGAGGAGGAAGACGAAGAAGTGCGGGCTAAGCGACTGAGAAAAGTTAAGGCCGAGGGGTACGCCCATTATGATGATGAGGAGGAGGAAGAGGAAGATGACCTTGACAACCTTCTGGATGGTGCTGATGAGGACACGAAGGACACTGAAGTTCCGTCCCAACGAAAAAAGAGAAGAGTCATTGATGATGACGACGACGAGTAGTGTGTTCTCTTCCACTGACTTTGATTCTTTCCTTACTGTAAAATATCTATCATATGAGTATGACAAGGTGCGCCAGCAGAGAATTGCGAGAATACTCATTTGTATGAATCCTTTTTTGAAACATCGTGTTCATGACTGTTACTTTGATTACTGCGAATTGGATGGCTATAGCCCCGTACAGAGTAATTCGGTATGACCAGTTGATCTTAGTCCCCTACTATAGTATCGTCAAGCTGCGTATTGCAGCGACCAGACCTGGTGTCTCCTGCAGCTCTGTCTGTGAACTTGAGAAGGCTGGTTAAATATTATGTATTGGAGACGGGATTGACAAAAAAAAAAAAAAAAAAAAAAAAAAAAAAAAAAAAAAAGAGGTCAGCGCGTCAAACCTTTCGGCTTCCAAGTCAAACAGACATCTCGGAACTGTGAACCTCAAATTAAACCTTTGGTGAACTCTAACGTTCGGCTGTCGCAACATTAGCCTTACCTAGTCAGGTGTAACCTTCTTTTGTCCCGAATCAACAAGCCATAACGGAGTTGTCTGGTATTCTGAGCCGCGGCAGAACAACATTACGGAACTGGAGTCAATTTTGACAGAAATTTCAGCGAATACGAACTCCAAAGCGGATTTCCAAGTAACTTTTACGGGAAAAATAACCAACCATGAATCGTTCAAATGAGAGATCCGTCTTGCATAACGAAGGGCCTAGCATTGGCTACGGGCACTGAAAACACTCAGTCAGCTTTGAGACCTAACCGTCTCCTGCAGCTCCTCTCTAACTAATCTGCTGCTTAAACGATCATCATCCTCTTCGCTCAAAGCTTTTCATCCCAATTGCATGTTCTCTAATGCATCTACTTTTCACTATCTAATCTCACTCCAAATGTAGCCTGTCTGAAGAAAACGCCTGTGCTTCTCTTTCCGGGGAAACATAAATTCCCAATTCGTGAATTTACCGAATCAGATCGGAGCCATGCATCATCACCCGATGAGGGGCACACCGTTCAACGGAGGAATAATCATTTCTAATATTGGTTGGAATCAGCACCAGCCAACTTCTAGGACTAAACATTGGGATTTCTTGACATCCGCTGATCACCAAAGTGTGAGGAAGAAGGAGGCTTTGACGTTGTGTGATCTATTATCAAGGTACCTGAATTCGGTAGTCTCAAAGTCCTATTCAGCGTGAACTGCTGTCGATTGCTTCTCATAGAGGAGAGATAGCATGGTGAGAAGGGCAGTTGAGGATCACTAACCATCCCTCGAATTGAGTGTCTACTTCTACGAACAGCGGTATTCTTTGGTCATCTCGTCCGAAAGGCTCTGTAGATCAAAATGATGATAGGATCGAGAAGCGTCGGTATCCGGTCGGCATGTCCCCATGGGCGGCAGTCAAGTTGGATAGCGCCGGCCTCCGTGAACTTCCATCGAGGCTTCAGTGTTAGCCGGCGACTGTTTGAAAGCAAGCCGGCCGCTGAGAAGAAGAGGGTCTCCAAACTCTCCGTTGAGGGGCCCATTGACTGTCATTTGTCTGTAAGTAGAATCTCCATTGGATTGGAATTACTGAGGGAGGTATGAGAAGGAAGCGCTAACATCAGATTCAGGGTTTCAGTCTGCTGAACTCGCCGCTGTTCAACAAAGGTTCGGCCTTCACTGAGGAGGAGCGGAAGGAGTTCCATCTTAATGGCCTCCTTCCCAGTGCAGTGAATACATTGGGTATGATAGTTCAATGAGGCGAAAGCCGAGTGGTCATCTGTTATGGCTGGCACTCTAACAAGGATACAGATCAGCAGGCCGAACGTGCCTATCGTCAATTTCAGAAGCTGGGCTCAGATCTAGAGAAGAATGAATTTTGCACGAGTATGCGAATTCAAAACAAAGTCCTGTTCTACGAGCTTGTGCGGAGACATATCAAGGAGATATTCCATATTGTATGTTTTGTTTATCACAACCTCATGAAAGCTACTCCCTCCCCGTTCCTCTTTGCCATAAAACTAACTGGATCCAGATCTACACCCCCACTGAAGGTGATGCAATCATGAGATACTCATACATGTTCAGAAAGCCAGAGGGCTGTTTCCTAGATATCACCAAGCCAGAAGAGGTGGAGTCCCGCCTGAAGTCCTTCGGGTCAAATGAAGATGTGGACTATATTGTTGTGTCAGATGGCGAAGGTGTTCTGGGTATTGGCGACCAGGGCGTTGGGGGAGTCAGAATCGCAATTGCCAAACTAGCATTGATGACCATCTGTGCAGGAATCCATCCTGGTAGAGTTATCCCTGTTGTGCTGGACGTGGGCACGAACAATGAACACCTCTATAACGATGAGTTGTATTTGGGAAACAAGTTCTCCAGAGTTCGAGGTGAGAAGTACTACGAATTCATGGACCGGTTCATCCAAAGCGTGAAGAAAAACTTCCCCTCTGCTGTGCTTCACTTTGAAGACTTTGGCGTGAAGAACGCCAGAACTGTACTACAGAAATACCGTGACCAGCTGCCCTGCTTCAACGATGATATCCAGGGCACAGGTGCTGTTGTGATGAGCGCCATAACAGCTGCTCTGATAGCTACGAAACAGGATCTGAACGACATCAAAGTTGTAGTTTTTGGCGCAGGCTCTGCTGGTTTGGGTGTGGCTGATCAGATTGTGGCCAACTTGGTAGCCCATGGCTGCACCATAGAACAGGCACGCGAGAAGATCTTCTTGGTTGACCGGCCGGGACTTCTATTGAAATCGATGGAAGACGGCGATTTGATGTCTCCCTCGCAGGTTCCATTTGCCAAGAGCGATGAAGATTGGGAGGGCATTGACACCAGCTCCTTGTTCGAGATTGTGAAGAACGTTAAGCCAAATGTGCTTATTGGTTGTTCAACGAAACCCAAAGCCTTCACTGAAGATATTGTGAAGGAGATGTACAAGAATTGTCCGAGACCTATCATTTTCCCCTTGAGTAACCCCACTCGCCTTCACGAGGCGTTCCCGGCTGATCTGCTCGAGTGGACTGAAGGAAATGCTTTGATTGCTACGGGATCTCCGTTCCAGCCCGTCAATGGCAAAATCATTTCTGAAAACAACAACTGCTTCACATTCCCGGGTATCGGTCTGGGTGCCGTACTGTCAAGGGCCTCCAGAATCACTGACAATATGATTGCTGCTGCTGTTGATCAACTGGCAAAACTGTCACCCATTCTGAAAGATCCGAATGGAGGCCTTTTACCTGATGTCGAAGATATCAGGGAAGTTGCTGCTAAAGTTGCTGTAGCAGTGGCGTTGGCGGCAGTCAAAGATGGTGTCGCTCGTGTCTCTCAGGAGAATGTTCCAGGATCTGATTTCGAGCATGTTAAGATCCCGGAGGATCCGGAGGAATGTTTGGAGTGGGTCAAAACCCAAATGTGGAGAAGTGAGTACAGACCTTTGAGGAAGGTTGATGGCCACGATTTCAATTGGGATCATAGATATTAGAGCTTTGCAGATATTGAGCATACGATGTTTGACTTCGTTTTGACTGAATAGAGATTGATTTCTTGAAAAATCACAGAAGCCAGAGTGTATGAGTCTATATATGATGTTGGCATTCTGTTCCAGATGAGATTGGCTTGCTCCAAACTATTGTTCTGTTCCTCTCCAGGCTTGAATGAATAACATAGTAGGTCTCTTAGTATGTCCTAAATGCACCACTAAAGGATTGAGATACTAGTAGCTTCCAGTGGAGGGACGTAATATTCTTCTTAACATGGAATCAGATGGACGACCAACGTACCTCGCGGCTTAACGCACATCCGATTCATGCAATCTGTTGAGAGCCGAAATCGTCTTCATAGACATAGAAGAGATCCTGGTCTGCATTCCGCAGTGAGGTCTCTAGCCGCGACAAAGCAGTCTTGACATTGCGATCATTCAAATAGAAGCTTCTGCCTCTCTCTGGGCATCTCAGTTTCATGACCAAACAGATCAATCGCTCCACCAGCGCTCTGGGGGGCTCTCCCTTTGAAACTACTGCATTCAAACAATCAACCATTGAAACAACAACAGCTGCTGAACCATGAAAGGAAGAGCTGGTATTCGCGCTTTGCTTCTTCATCTCTTGAGCTTTGGGCGTAATGCTCAGCTGGGAAATCTCCCTTAGAGCGGCAGAGGGAGATGGTTTGCTTATGTCATCAATCTTCCGAACACTCACTATTTGGTCCCCAGAAGCCTTGGTAAGGGAGGTGAAAGTGGGGATCTCTAGATTGGTCAAGGATCCTTTTGTTGATCTGTGTTGAGCCTTCTGCGCCTTTGGCCTATGTAAGTCTTGAGCTTGAAGCAATCTTTCAATAGAGGAGATAATGGCCTCACAAACGTCCTCCAGTCTCGAGGTCATGAAATCACCGGCGAGGTTTGTCAGCTGAGTTACACACTCTAGGAATGCAATCTGAACCTGCTCCTCAGTGTCGTTCTTTCTGGACAGTACCATTGGCCAGATGTCGTTGATCAAAGGGTAAAAGTCCATCTCACTGGACGACATTATGGGGATAGTCAATTTTATAAGCTCCAGTAGACGACATCTTAGCCGAGAGGAGTCGTGAGATATCAGTTTCGCGCAGTACTCGACTATCCTCCGTATAGTATGATAGCTGCTTTTCTCCACAGACGATTGCCATTTGGAGGCGCTGTCGCTTGCTTGAGTCTCCTCAGCCTGAGCAAGGGCTTTTTCCTCTTCTTTCTTCTTCAATTCTTTCATGAAGTTTTCTATGCGGTTCCCTTCAGCATCGTCGTCCAGTTGGATATTCTCAATTGGACTCTCTTTAACACTCCAAGACCTCTTGTATGCAGAAAGCACCTGTGTATAAGACGTCAAATCTGTAATGTGGTCATCCGCGATGAGCAAGCGAGCATCTTTTTCCTCGAATGTATCCATAAAGCCTGTGTCTGACTTGCTCTTGTGTCGGGTTTTGCTGTCCTTCTCTACCTTCTCCAGATCTTTACTTAGAGTGTCCACAAGAACTCTGAAAAAGGAGAAAAATCCATCCAGCACAGCCGAATAATTGTAGAAATTGTCAATGATTGATAGCATAGTGCTTACTATGTCGTCCATCAAAGCAGCTACACGGGGACCCCCTAATGTAACCATCAGGCAAAGAAACCGCGGTGACTGAGGAGAAAGATCAAGAGAGTTCAGCTTGATGGATATAGCATCCGTAAGATAGTCTGCATTGTCCAAAATCATTTGCTGTGGAGAGGCGTACCCGCACGATTTAGACATCTGGATCAAGACACTCACTGCAGCGTTTCTGACAGGCAGCGACTCGTGGCCCATAAGATTCACAATCCAGTATATAGAATCAGCAATCTCGTCGTGAGAAGCTTCCCCGAGAATCTCAATGGCAGTCTGAAACCCCTTCAAGGCAATGCATTGCAGTGCATTGGCTTCAGGAGAGAGCTCGTAGGTTTGGCTTAGAATGCCGCTAAACTCGTCCAGAAACTCATATCCAGCGTCCTCCAGGGCATCCTGTTGGGCCAGTATTCTTGCAACTGTCGGCTTCGCGTTCATCGTATCATTCTCTTCCAAATCAGAATTATTCCAGTCAATAAAGTCCGTCATCATCTCATCCGGCTCCGGGGACTGCTTCGAATTGCGTGCACTGAGAACGCCCCGTACGAGATATAGGTTGATTAGGGCTGTCTTGATAAGTTCGGATTCATTCCTGACCGTTTCGTCTTTCGTGCTTTTCATGAATGTCTGATATTGTTCAACATTACCTCTTCCAATCGTTCTCACGAGCTCCATTACGGCGTTCTGCAGTTGCTCGCTTGGAAACTCTGTGAGTCCAAAGCTGCGGAAATCCACCTTATCAAGATTCGCAGAGACGCCTAGTGACCCTTCCTTATCTGTGATTGAGAGTATTTGATATGTGGGCTCGTTGATGCTCACCCTGTCGATTGCCCCGATCAGTCCGTTCGTTTTGCCTACACGAATGCAGCTCTGGAGAGCGTTGTAAACTCTTTCCGCTAATAGCGCCAGCTCATCCCTGATCTGGCAGCTTTCTGGTGAGTTTCCCGTATACTCGCAGTATTCGTAAAACCGCGAGTATCCTAGATTGAGTGATCGCAGTACAGTCAGTAGTTTTGTCTCGTCAGAAGATACTGCGATGGAAGGAATGGCAGTCGTCCACTCATACAGTCGCACTAGCGTTTGCTCTCTGAACCTATCTGATGCATAAATTCTTTCCATGAAGACATCAGCCGCTTTAGAGGCCACTTTGGACCCCAGCGTTGCCATAAGCACAATTGAGTCGATCACCATTGGAATCAACGAGTCCAGGGACGAGATGCAGTGTTTAGCAATGCCATCGCACATCTCCAAAACTGAAGTCTGTATGTTTGACTTTGAATGAGTACGGAAATGGATGATGGTTCCCAGGGCAATCCGCAGTTGCTCTTTGGTGGCGTTCAGCCAGGCCTCCCCTCCGCCATTCAGAGCCGTCTCTTCTGGCTTGTTGGAGCTGGATTTCACAAGCGCGTTTGGCGAAGCCAGTGCGTTCATCTCCGCTGCCTGCTTGATGGAGTCTAGCGAGAGGGGATAGTCTGCATATTTGCTGTGGTTCGCTTTGGTAGAGAGCTCTTTGTCGTTGAATATCGTAGTAATGAGTGTTGTGAGCAAGTGAAATGATGATGCAATAGCAACTGAGCTCGTTTTTGGTCTGTAGTTGAGCAGTTCGTTCGTGAATCCTGTACTCGCCTTGCTGGCTGTCTGGTCAGAAGAACTGCTATCGGTATACTGGCTGTTAATGACTCGGCACAATTTAGACACGACGCCTGGAAGTATGGCTCTGAGAATTCCGCTATCCTCCCTTGCGGATTGCTCTATTATGAGTTGCAACAGCTGTAGGCACTGAACCTGTAGATCAGTATGCTCGGAATGACACAAGATGCAGTCCAAAGCAACAGTCACGTTAAACGCCAGCTGGGGCAGCTTGCTGACTTTGAACTCTCCAGTTGGTAGCCCTTTTATGATGGAAGTATTCAAGCGTATCCCACTCTGTAGAAGTGGGAGCGGTTTATCTGCAACACTTATCTGGGATGGCGAGCCGGCCAGCACCATCAATACCAGCGACCAGAGCTGGTTGAGAATGGCTTGATGGACAAAACCCTGCCGGCTCCAGCAGAGATCCACCAGGTATGTGAGGATAGATAAGGAGAGTGTGGTTGTATCTGGAGATGCATTTTTGTCCTTCAACAGGGGCGATATTGGCAGAAAAATGTAATCGGCTATTGCCGGTGTGATGATCTCCTCGGGAAAAGGTTCTGATTTGATCGACTCCAAATGCTGCTCTATCTCTCTGAGAACTGGGTTGATGTCGCCATTCTTCACATCGAAGCCGGGGTTGAATGTGATGCGAGACAGCCTAACAAGTGGGGGTTTCAGAGCAGCAAACGCATCATTGCGGGCCTGTTCTGTCATCTCTGGTGGTGTGTATAGGCTGTAAAGCGAGTGGCCAGCTCGTCATTGCATATTCAGTGGCGCTCGAATGGACATATAGAGGGAAGGTAGACACTGTCAAGAGGATCAAGGATCGGAAGAGTGATTCTTTGGTTAGACCGTTGCCCCGTGGTAGTTCGTGCCATCTACACCATATGCATATTCTATAAGCCCCATTCATACCAACAATCGCAAGCTGATCATTGCAATGGCAATCTATTCTTTGTCATATGCTTTTAACTGTTTAGCAGTACACGACTGGAAATTCTCATGAGACGAGATCTAATGTGAGTATTTCGAGAATGAGACTTGATGTTAAAATCATGTTAAACGGTCGTAATTCCCAAAAGGGCGTCGACTGAAGAACATCTATCTTTCATGTATATGGGCTGATAATCTTTGAGGAAGATTCTCCGCGACCGCAAGCCCTCAAGGGTCACAAGGAAACATTCGAGGTAGAGTATCTGACTTGAAGCCGCACAAGTTGAATGTGCGTACTGGGGATTGTCTGGAGAGCGGTAAGGTGTATAGCAATCTTCTGAATCAAGCCTCCGTCACCACCGAGAGTTGAGGGGAAGAAAAAGGAGAGATTCTTCCGCAAAAGAGTAGCCTGAAACCTAGTCAACCAGACTCAATCCGCTCTAACCTACACTGTAAGCAAAACGCTATGATACATGATATCAGACACAATGGTTTAGGTAAGCTATCCCCTGAGGAGCAGTTACTGTGATCCACATGCGATTGGTCGTGCCATTCTTGTCCACTGATTCACTGAATAGGATGGACTTTCCGGACCTCCAAAAGCTGCATACAAACTGTCCCAAAAGAAGAAAGAAATTGATACTCTAACAATAGGAGTAATTTTAGCAACAAATCATAAGAAAAAGACATGTTCAATACCACGCGCCCCTTCCCCTTACCCCACTTCACGTCTCACTTGATATTTCACAATGTGAGGATGAGATTCCAGTCAAAGTACCAGTCAGAGAGAAAGAGAGAAACAACACTCTCACAATGAAACAAAATCAAAATCATAAAACACCATTCAGCTACCCTTATTATTTGCCCAATTATATCTCCCACCACTTCCCGATCCTCCAATCACATTGAACCACCTTCAGCCACCTCACTGAAGCTCTCCCTACTTTGACACACTCATCCCTTCAATGTGGGGAAAGTTTACTAACCTGCGATGGCTCGCGAACTTAAATTTCAGCCCTCTCCGAACTGAGGGGTCAGAAGCCGTTTTATCCAGGCCAAGCAAATCGAGCATTGGGGACAATGAAAGGGATGGAGGGCAGATACGAAAGGAGTAGAAGATGAAAGCTGTGTAAGTGAAGATGATAATGCGGATTGCGGAGGATGCTGAATGAGCGGTGTCTTGAATGTCAAATTACAGGTATTTAGCTGTTAGCTGTACATATTTGATGAGTAGGACAGACCTGCAATCAACTTCCCTGCCCTCCTGTAGATAAGCTGCAACTTCCCGGATCGTTTACGGAAAAACTCATCAGCAACCCAAAGGGTGAGGCCCGGCCGTTAACTTTATATACGTGCACCGGCAAACATTGCCGGGGGATCTAGGGATAGTGAGATAATGGCATATCAACTATGACATACCCCAGCTTGAAGCACGGAACTACTTCCGAGCGCTGGTCATAAGGTTACTCCAGCATCAGATAGCAGGGGCAAGGCAGAAATCATATATGAGTTCCGGGATCGAGGGCCGTGAAGTTCGTCCCATTCAAAGATTATAAATAGGGGCTGGTCTCCAGCTTCCAGATATTTACTGGCAGTATAAGAGGAAGTGTGAACTTATCCTTAAGAGAAACAAAGCCTTTTAGAAAGCAATAGCCACTGGTAATCATCATTTAGTTACCAAAACTCACCAACACATACCAACACTGCAAATTCTCTGTCAACTCCTGCAAAATGGTGAAAGTTCTTATGGTCCTCTACAGCGCAGGCTCTCATGCCGAAGACGAGCCTGGCCTGTTTGGCTGTATCGAGAACGAGCTCGGCCTCCGTAAGTGGCTGGAGGATCGCGGCCATACACTTGTCTCTACTGCCAGCAAGGAGGGCCCGGACTCAGACCTGGACAAGGAGATTGTCGATGCGGAGATTCTCATCACCACACCTTTCCACCCTGGGTATATCACCAGAGAGCGCATTGCCAAGGCCAAGAACCTCAAGCTGTGTATCACTGCCGGCGTCGGCTCTGACCACATTGATCTCAATGCTGCCAATGAGCGGAAGATTGCGGTCCTTGAGGTCACGGGCTCCAATGTCGTGTCTGTTGCCGAGCACGTAATCATGACAATGCTGGTTCTTGTCAGAAACTTTGTGCCCGCCCACGAGCAGATCGTCAATGGAGAGTGGGATGTTGCGGCTGTTGCCAAGGACTCATATGATCTTGAGGGGAAAGTCATTGCTACAGTCGGTGCAGGCCGTATCGGCTATCGCGTTCTTGAGAGGCTGGTACCTTTCAATCCCAAGGAGCTGCTGTACTACGACTACCAGGCCCTCCCCAAAGAGGCAGAAGAAAAGGTCGGCGCCCGAAGAGTAGAGGATTTGGCCGAGATGCTGGGTCAGGCCGATGTAGTGACCATCAACTGTCCTCTTCACGAAGGCACCAAAGGCCTCTTCAACAAGGAGCTTTTGTCGAAAATGAAGAAAGGTGCCTGGTTGGTCAACACAGCCAGAGGTGCAATCTGCGTCGCCGAAGATGTTGCTGAGGCCGTCAAGTCAGGCCAACTGAGAGGCTATGGTGGAGATGTGTGCTACCCTCAGCCAATGCCTAAAGATCATCCTTGGAGAACAATGAAGAACAAGTATGGCGCGGGTAATGCAATGACCCCTCATATCTCGGGTACCTCTTTGGACGCCCAGAAGAGATACAGAGACGGTGTTGAGAGCATTCTTGAAAGTTACTTCTCAAAGAAATATGATTACAGACCTCAGGATATCATTGTTATTGACGGCCACTACGCAACAAAGGCGTACGGCGCTGACAAGAAATAGCGGAGTCAAACCAAGCTGGGCGCTTCACGGAGTTCACCTTTTAACGAGTGACATGATTATGTTTCCCATTATTTCATAGCCAACAAGCTTTAGGTCTTTATTCAGCTATCAAGCTCTATTATGTTGCTAGCCTTCGTTGTCACTGACTGTAATAGCTGAGATTAAAGCAGCTTTCCGCCCTACACACATCCAATCAATGCTGTGTAATCTAGTAATTGAGTCAGACTGTTGAGCAAACAGGAATTCATTGTAGTCGACTGTTTTCTTTTGATCTGTTTCAACTCGATAATGTAGATGGACACCCAGATAAATAGAGAGCTGATCCTCTCAACGATCACATAAACAAA
Organism: Sporopachydermia cereana; assembly: GCA_030561065.1. Classification (NCBI taxonomy): domain Eukaryota; kingdom Fungi; phylum Ascomycota; class Sporopachydermiomycetes; order Sporopachydermiales; family Sporopachydermiaceae; genus Sporopachydermia; species Sporopachydermia cereana. The sequence goes on along the minus strand of JAKTWI010000362.1, from coordinate 8,218 downwards.
AATACGGAACAGATCTCCGAAGTGTTGTATGGAGTGCAAGATTACCACCCCTCTAATGAGACACCTAGCATGATGAGAATTACACCTGAAAGACTATTTTATAGAGAACATCTGTGTCCAACCGACTCAAAGTTCTCCAGCAGCAGTCCCAAAATTTCAGCATAGAGACACTCGAAAAATCAGAGCTTCTCTTTTCTTCTAATACAGATAGTTGCAGTCAACAGGTGAATAGTATCGACTTTGCGATTGTACATCAACTGATAGAGTCAAAGCATCCAACACCGCAGACGTATCTAATACTCTCAACAGTAAGTGTCTCTCGAAACAACCGTCAGCAAGGATGGGTTTTCTGGTCAGGGGACCGAAGTAGCGATAACAAATCGTGTGATAACGAAGTCGAATCCACTCTCAATCCTTTCTTATTCTTCGAGCTCTTCGACAGGATAGTCTGAACTCTGTGCGCTGGGGAGCCGACCAATATGCTCAACCAAACAGTGGCGTTTTCCTCTGGAAATATCTGTGGGTTGCGTTAGTTGATTTGTTCGCCAGGGGCCGCAGACACTTCTTACTACTCCTTGCTTGTGTACGCCCTAGGCGTACACAAGCTCTCTGATCATGAATCCCATCTGGGACACTCATGTTCAATACTCTAACATGAATTAGCCTTTCAAGATGACCAGAACTTCCGTTTTAGCTGATGCGTTGAACGCTATCAACAACGCCGAGAAGACCGGTAAGAGACAGGTCTTGATCAGACCTTCTTCCAAGGTCATCATCAAGTTTTTGTCTGTTATGCAGAAGCACGGTAAGTCTTGCTGAATTTGATTGAATTTGAACCACCATCTCTGGTTACTGCAAACCGCGTGACTACCAGGATCCGATCGATAACTGGATGAGTAGTTCATGGTTCTACTTGTCTTTTAATGCTTCGGTAGAATGATGTGACATCCTAGTTACGGGTAAGGCCGTCGCTATACAATCTCATATCTTTCTCGTTTTATGAGATTGAATGTAGCTATTACCACATGTTTGAGACGCGAGCGCGTTGGTTTGCAATACTTCCTTGAGTTTGGCTTGAGGGATGGTCTGTTTCACTGAAGGGAGAATGTCAACTAATTGAAGTTTTCAGGTTACATTGGAGAGTTCGAATACGTCGATGACCACAGATCCGGCAAGATTGTCATTCAGCTCAACGGTCGTCTGAACAAGTGCGGTGTTATCTCTCCCAGATTCAACGTCAAGATCAACGATGTCGAGAAGTGGGTTACCAACCTGTTGCCCTCTCGTCAGTTCGGTTTTGTTATCCTGACCACTTCTGCTGGTATCATGGACCACGAGGAGGCCAGAAGAAAGCACGTCGCCGGCAAAATCTTGGGTTTCGTCTACTAAATCTGTAGCTTTGTTACAATAAAAATCAAATCTTAGGAGGTTGTCAAATTCAAGTGTAGTATTGGAGATTAGGAATATCCCGAGTAACTTTGAAAAGGATCTGTCGTTCAAATAGAGCCTTGATTCAGGACATGACATGGGTGGAGCCGCTCATGTGGTTATCACTTGACGAGCACTAGTAGTTGTACTTTTGAGTGCTTTCCAATGGTCCTGTCCTGTGAAATTTCACAAGACAGAAACTTTTCTTATGGACCTCTCTAAGGCAGACTCTGATCCATACAGATAACTGGCACTGACATTTAAGAGTAGCGTTATTTACTCGAGAACATATCTGGACTCTCTCACAAGTATGGCTGCCGGAGTAAGATTCCAAGAGATGCATGGTTATGCATCAAAAGTTAGATATGCATGATAATGCATATTATTAGTGGCTTGACTGATAGGATTATACATCAATTGTATATTCACTCACTGCTTCACAAAAAGGATTTACTGCTATGTAAAGTCTCAGAGGTCTTATTGTATACAGCTAAGAATTATTGCAATTTTGGTATAATACAAGTGGAGGAAGTACATCTCCAACACTTGCTCATTAAGTTTTGTCTCTGCCTGGTTGATGCATAAGAGTACATGAACTTTATGCGTGAAAGATGAGGGTACGTGCACACATTCTGGGGAACAACGCATCTCATTGATCCTGAGAGATGAGCAGTTCATCCATTTCTCTTGCTTCCAATTTCGAACTGAAGTGTGCCAATATGGAGATTGAAAAGCGGGAAATCAAGGCACATCTGGCAGTCACAGCCAATACACCAAGGAGACAGGACATCTTCATAGAAAGCAGGGAAGTTCATCAAAGCTCATTTTGAAGCCATCAACATACCCCGGACGGTTTGCTGAGATTCAGCTTTTGAGGGAGGAAATCAATGGTGCCACTGAAAACGAACAATTGCCACCTCTAGCCCTGCTATAAAAGTTGAATCTTGAACTCTGAGGAGATGAAGCAATCCTCCAAGACTCCATCCAATTTCAAACATTATGCGAGATCAAAGCTGGCAGGACTAGTCTCGCGAACAAATAAACAACAGGCCCATTTGAGCGACAAAAACATCCAAGCCAATATCCTCACCAGACTTCCAAGCGAAATACTACAGATAATTCTGAGCTATCTCTCAGATCGCGACCAAATTGCATTGGCATCCACGTGCCACTATCTGTACGATGTTATTGTCAGAAAGTGTCTTTACCACCATGTGGAAATAAGGACTAAGAACAGTCTGTTCAAATTTCGCCGAACAATCACCAAAAACAGGGGATTAGCCGAGAATGTACGGAGGATTACGTTTCTGCGACCAACGATTGAACATGCTAACCAAATGGCCATTGGTAGGCTGGGTTATGCTTACAATGCTCCCACCGAGGGTCCTCAAGAGTCATATGCCGAGCTGCTTGTAACGACAATTGAGCGCCTTCCCAATGTTTTATCAGTTGACATAAAAGGTCTGTCACCACACTTTGAGTTCAGCTCCGCGCTTTCCTACTTGAAGCGAAATGAGCAGGCCAATATCAACCAAGGCCGTCGAAGGAGTTCATTCAACCAATCTAAGAAGCTAATCTCTTCGATCTTCCGAGGTTCACATCAGCCGGCCGCATCGGATGCTGACAGCGCTGTTGTTGATGATGACGAAATGGAAGGGGAAGCTCAGGTGTCTACAGGGCTGGAAAGTCTCTGCCTGAGCTCTGAGGAAGGATGGAATATTCCTCTTCGACCTAATCTACTGTGGCCTTTTGGTTACTTGACGCAATTATCTCTATTCAACATGGTACTGGACTCAGTGTCGCTCAAGAAGAACAAAATTCTGCCATTGGTTAGTCACAACAGAACATACGAAGATCCCAGCACTGTTACCAATGACCCTATTAGCAGGTTGTCTTCACCTGTACAGACGCTATCTTTATTCTCGTGTACAATCACTACAGGAGCCAAAAAGGCAATTTCATCCTATTTCAGAGAGGTGACTATGCTGAAACTCTACGAGATCAGAACGGCATACGATCTCTCAGTTGTTCGTTATTTCACAGGACTCGAGACATTGGAGCTGGACATGGGATCACATATCTTCACAGTGGGTCTGAGTTCATCGCATGGGAATACTCAGCCCCAGGAGGTTGAACCTCTTGATAGTGCCACACGCATTACAGGATACGAGGGTGTTATAGGATCTGCAGGCTCTATTTTTGAGTCGGCGATTAGGCATGGTGTCTATGTCCAGATAGAAAGCTCCAATATCCCCAATATCCCCTCAACTGTTGCTGAAGAGATGCTCTCTCAACCTACCGAGAGATTTTACTACATCAACTCCATTTCGAAAAAAGGCGAAAGGCCGACGAAGGTGATTTTCGCCAACACTAACTCATCCATATTTGAGCATCACTTCTACCACAACGCTGAAACGCTACATCCTTTGCTGCTGTCCATCACACATGTCCCCAATCTCAAATGCATAATATTGAAAAACGTCTTTTTTATCTCGAGAGAGTTGTTATTGGGCATGAGGTTTGACGAGGAGTATAGCCTACAGGAAGAGAAGCTGCAGATACAGATGCCCGATAGTCGAGCACACGATTTGCAGCACTTTTTGAGTAATGGCCAAGGGTTTTCTGGAGCAGGCCCAGATGCCTGGACCGAATATGATGACGAAGATGCCATAATCTACTACACAGACAGAGATCTGTACTGTGCTGACAGGCTGTATCCTGACGAGCTGAGAGAAATCTTCGCAAGATATAGTGAGGCATATCAGCGAAAAATCGAGCTATGTGCCAAAATCTTCAGTGAATTTGTCAGATTCCTGGGGACGTACAAAGAGGTAGAGATTTATCTGACAACAAAGGCGCCCAGTTACTGCAGAATAGTGAGCCCAGAAAAGAACGCAGACTCGCTTGACGATAACACGCTGAATGTCAAGTCGAGACTCGATTCTGGGGTAGCACATAAAATCAGCTCAAAAGTCAACCTGAATCTGCCTAGGAATCACTGTGAATGGCAGTACCTCTTCAAGGACCTCAATAACTCTTCAAGGGCAGACTACTATGGCGCGAGATCTTCCACATCTCTAAAAATTTATGACTGCGATGATAACTTGGTTTTCAAGTCAGAGCCCGATAATGATAATGCTCATGCCTCGGGCTAGCAGACGCTCGCTCACGCTTTGATCGACGTTGATGATGACATCACCAATCCACAGATGGCCGGCTTTTGATAACAAAATCTTGACTCTTCCCGCGTCGATGAGCACAGCTCATTTATACAACAACTGCCGAAGATAACGTCGTCTGCGCCATATCTCGGACCCCCATATCTCCTTGCATTATGCTACCCGACATTAATGATACCTTATCCATCACCATTTTAATATCACGTAATATTATACTCCACGAAAAGTCCAGGCCTGAAGCGGTTACCCTACTTGGAAGATTCATAACCAGTCCAAGGGTATACGGACGAGGCATGAGATGAAAGAGTTGAAGACCAATCGTAGAGATAGACCAAGAGTGACATCTATAGGGCCATATAAGTTGACGAGGTTTATTACGTACAGCATTCTGGAGTTGGAGGTTCCAAGAACTCTGTTCACAGCAAGATGATTCGGAATCTAATACCCATGTGGGCAACTGGGAGACAGCTGGCGGGAGCCAGAATAACGAGACAGTTATTCGTGGCTCGACCTATGAAGTGTCTACGACTCTACTCCACTGACGTCGAAGCTCCTGTGAAGGCAAACACCTCTCCAATTCAAGTACAGTCGATTATCCCCAAAGTCAAGAACCCGGTGCCTGCTCCCACAGAAGAAGTCCCCGATGTGGAAACGTTTCTGAAGAAAATCGGCAGAAACACAATAGAGCATGCTGATATTTTCGAAAACTCGTGGGAGAAGTTGTTTCGGATGAGTTCACGGAAGATGAAAGATGCCGGCATTGAGGCGAAAACCCGGCGGTATATTCTGGCCTGGAGGTATAAGTTCGCGCACGGCGAACCTCTGAAGGAAATCAAGCTGCCTAAGAAGAAGTATGGCGGTGAGAGAAAGAGAGCTTCAGTTCTGGCCAAGTTGAGGGCTGTAAAGCGTGTTGCGGAAAGAGAGAAGCGAGAGGCTGAGCTGGCAGCAGCCGAAGAGTGAATTGCTGCAGGCTCCAGCAGTCATCTGCGGACAGGTCACTTAACTGTTATCACCAAACTTCATCTTTCTATTGAGGCGAGCATCCAGACTTATGATAGCGAATCTTTATGTACATAATCTATCATTCATGACCGTGAATACGATCTGCCCAACCTGTCGAAAGTAAGGACTCAGCTGAATTTGGATGCCAGCATTCGGGCCTCTTCGACCATGACTTCCATTAAGCGAGGCTTTCGTAGATCATTTTCTACCTGTCCCTTGTTTGACAGTGTTCGTGACAGAGCTTTCAGTTGTGCAAAACCGGTTTCCAAATCGTAATCTTCCGAGTCCATCTTTTCGTAAATCTCGTCCACTTTTCCGCCGAAGTCTTCCGCACGTCGCGGTATTATATGACAATGCAAATGCGGTACCGTTTGCCCAGCAAATGGTCCATCTTGTATCGCTATTGTCATGGACTGTGCATCATAGACCTCCTCAATTTTCTTCTGGACTTTTTGCACGGTGAGAAAAAAGTCAACTGTTTCTTCACTTGTCAACTCCTTTAACCGCAGTACCTGTCTCAATGGACACACCAAAACATGTCCTGGCAGAATTGGCTTGAGGTTGACTAATGCAAACGAGTAATTGGTTTTCTTGTATGAAAGTGAACACACATAGTCAATATTCGGGTTGATCGAAACTTCTACTCATCATCGATGACATACCAAGAACACCTTGAAGGAGAGACAGCAGTTAGCGGCGGTCCGATTATTCAAAAAACATCACGAATCACTCAGGTCTGAAGCAAGCTTACCTGATCGTTCACCAGGAACTTCCCGAATCTGATATTTGTCATCACGAATAGCCAGAGACAGCAAAGGTATTCTTTCTCTCTCTTCCTATCGTTTCCTGTCCTGTCCTGAAACTGTCTTGTTACTCAGAGAGCCAACTCTTGACCTGAAATCATTGAACTCAAATATCGCTGGCCGATTGATCTAAGGCTTATCGTTATAACTCGCTCACACCAACTTCTTCACTTAATGTTCATAATCCTCATCTCATCATTGTAGCTTCATGCGCGGTTGGACTAAGTTTACTCCTCCGACCTTCCAGTTTCAACTCAGCATTGTAGTATCTTCACCCATTTGAGCGGATAAGGGAAAATGGCATCATAAGCAAGTGTATCCGCCGACCATATTAGGTGTGTAGAAACACTTTTCCGTTCAGTGAAGTTTGGGGTAATTGAACCATTGTTTTGAGTGAAGGATTAGCCGTGATTGAATATTGGAGTGTTTGTATGTTGTTTACTAGGACAACCTTTAGTTGATTCTACCCGTAGTTAGCTGGGGAGGGCAAGCCATGGACTCTTTCAGCTATTGAGGAGTGAGAAGTACTGATAAGCTGTACTGACAAACTGTGATTGACGGTTCCAACATTGAGCCAGCGACGATAATTTCACAATGGTTGAAAAGTACTTGAAGCTCTCAGATGGGGGACTTATCCCGTCGCTTGGACTTGGTGTCTACAAAACCCCTCAGGGTGTTGCTGAAGATCTGATCTGTGAAGCCCTGAAGATTGGCTATAGACATATTGACTGTGCAGAAAGATACGGCAACGAGAAGGAATGCGGTGATGGGATCCTGAAATGGCTGAAGGAAACTTCCGGTGCAAAGCGGGAGGATGTTTTTTACACAACCAAAGTATTTGATTACAACCAAGGATACGAACAGGCCACAGCTGCCATCAAGGAAAGTTTGGAGAAAGTAGAAGGTCTTGGGTACATTGACTTGATGCTGATTCACTCTCCCCAAACAAACAGAGAAAAGCGATTGGGGACATACAAGGCTCTAGAGGACTTCCAGCTGGCAGGCAAGATAAAACACATTGGTGTTTCCAACTACGGTATACACCATCTGCAGGAGTTGTTGGAATGGGATGAGCTTCGAGTAAAGCCTGTCATCAACCAGGTCGAGTTGTCTCCCTGGCTGATGAGAACTGACCTAGTCAACTTCATGAGAAGTAAGGGCATTGCGGCTGAGGCTTACTGTCCCCTAACCAGAGGCAAACGGTTCACCGACCCCATTGTGGTCGAACTGGCTGAGAAGTACAAGAAGAGTCCGGCTCAGATTCTTATCAGATGGAGTCTCCAGGCCGGTTTCATCCCGTTGCCGAAAACTTCCGACAAGGAAAGAGCCAGGGCTAACTTTGACATCTGGGATTTCAACATTGAGCAGGAAGACGTTGATCGTCTCCAGGATCCCGAGGCCTACGACCCAGTTGCCTGGGACCCTGTCAAGTACCAAGATACGGAGTGAGTAATGAGTGGCGACCAGTAAATGAGGCACTTCCGAGAGACCTTATTCCTTTCAACTCCGCTCAAGAGCTGCAGATGAGATCTAAATAGCCGGAAATCCAAATCAATGAGTTGCTGCTGGCACACAAAATAAGTCAAGAATCGCTTCAATGTTTTGCCCCTTCATGGTAACTGAGAACTACAATTCATAGTTGCTTAATTTTCTAGACGCCTACGACTTCGACTGAAATCTGTCGGATTTGGTACTGTCCCAATTCCCAGAGCACGAAGTGGATTCCTACGAGGAGACTCGAAGTGCATTGGGACAGTGAAAGGTTAATCAATAATATGAGTATATAAGAGGATCTGTATAGCCGGT
>JAKTWI010000361.1:13722-24444 GCA_030561065.1 Sporopachydermia cereana | reverse complement strand
CAGTTGCAGTCCGGCACGGGGCACACAAAATGCTTGGCAAACCACTCCTCCGCATGTCCCGCATGCATGCCGTGGTTGCAGCTCAAACAGAGACTGAACCAACGCTTAAACACCCCCGCTGCCTCGTCCCGCAGCTGCGCCTGGCCGGTCGGCTCCCCGCCGTCTTTCCCGTGCCCCGCCTGCCCCGCCCCCGCCTGCCCCACCTGCCCCTCCCCCGCCCGCCGCTTCTCCGCCTCTGCCGACGAAATGTCCAAAATCGGCACCGACGACCCCAGCGACAGCAGGCACACGGCACACCGCGGCAGCGGCGAGTTGCAATGCGGGCACGTGACCGTCTCGGAGGCGCGGACCAGCTCGGCACTCGAACTCCGGTTGCCCCGCGAAAGGAACCGCCGCACCGTCTCCGCCTTCCGTGTCGCCGACGTCTGCCGCGAAATGCTCTGGTTGCACCGCGCACACTGCAAATACACCTGCCGCGGCGGCACCGCCACCGTCGGCTCCCCCGCACTCGTCACACTCAGCTTCGCCCGCACCACATCAAACCGCGCCCGCAGATGGAACAGCCGCCACTGGTTCAGCAGCTGCCGGTATGCCGACACCCACTGCTCGGCCCGCGGGTCGGCAAAGTACCGCGGCGACCCGTGGGCCGCGATTAGCGCCGCCGTCTGCACGTCTCCTGTACGGTCTACATATGCCTGCAGGAGCTTCATCCCCTTTGGGGTAATGCCCGTCAGCAGCAGGCCCTCCAGTTCCCCTTCTCCGATGGCCCGTTCCGCCACCCGCGCTAGGTATACGGACAGATCCCGATCGGGAAGGAAGCGGAGGGCAATGCCGACCCGCTCCTGGAGGGGCAGCGACCCCTCGTCCAGCACGTCCCACCAGTCGTTGTCGGCGATGAACGCAAACACGGCTCGGAGGTACGGGTTGTCAAGTTCCGAGGCCATTTTGCGGCACTGTTCTTTCCAGGGTGAGTTCTCCGGCTTGTCCCGAAATGCGGGGTACCCCGCAATGGCGGCCGAAATCAGCCGAAGCCGTTCCGACGGCGCACGTGCCAAAACCTCCACTGCCTTTTCCACACTGCCGTGGAAAACGGCCCATCCGGCGGCCTTTTCCGGCTCCCCGTCGGCAACCATCCGCTCCAGTTTGCCGTCCAGCTCGTCAAGCGTGAACGAAAACCCGAGAATCAGCAGCGACAGCTTCCGGTGCCATACATTTGACTTCACGCCTTGGGTTTTGTTGCGAAAGTTCTGTTCTACGGGGAACGTGCGGTCGCCGATCTGCTGCACTATTTCCTTCAGAGCGGCTTCATAGGCCTCGGAAGACGGCTCCCCCGCTACCCCGCCAGCTACCCCGCCAGCTACCCCGCCAGTTACCCCGCTCGGGAAATACCGCGCCTGCCCCGCCAGCCCCGCCAGCCCCTCCCAAACACCGAGCACGCCTTCGTACCCGAGATCAAATCCCGAGCTGGAGACCAAAAGCCGAGACTGCATGTACTGCTGCCCGAGCCGCAGCCACTTCCACGTGTGGTGCAAATGCTCCATCGAGCCGAGGATGGCCACATCGCCAAGAATCTCGGCATTGCGGCCCGCGTCCAGGCCGTACCCCGCCACGGCACGTTTGCGGATGACGGAGCAGACGTCCCGATCCAGCACTTCCGGCGCCGGCAGCAGCCGGTCAAAACTCGGCGCCACAGACGGCAGCGACGCGTCGTCGTCCCCCGCATCAGCCACAGACGCGTCCGACCGTCCCTCACTGCCGGCCCCGAGCCCCGCTCCAAGCCCCGCACCGGACCCCGCTACCCCGCCCGCCACAGAAGGGTCCCCCGCTTCGGCCCCCGCCAGCCCCGCCGGCACCTCAAACAGCGTTCCGTCCACCCCCGTCACCGCCAGTCCGTTCCAGGGGTCGAATTTCACAGCATACTGGCTTTCCACGGCATCCATTTTGAACACTAAACCAGACATGCGCATGCACACAAAGTTCACTTTGGCCGGCTTTACCGGATGCGGACAGTAGTCGAAGGACACAATCTTGTCCAGTTTGGTCTTCACGTCCAGCACGTTGGACACAAACAGAGTTTTGCCGAGGTCCGGCGGGGCTGGCGGGGCAGCCGAGCGGGGCTCGCGGGGCTCGCGAAGCTCGTCGCCGAAGTATTTGCGGGGTTTTGCCGGCGGCGGGGTAATGCCGAGCTGCCAGCGGCGGAGCAAATCTCCCGAGCTCAGAACGGCAAACTCGCCGCGGCGGATCGACGAGAAGCGGAAGCACGTGGCGTGGCTTTTGCGCGTGTTGTCGGCCAGCAGCCGGTTGAAGTACAAAAGCGGCTCGGCGGAATGGCCCGAGGCGGCGGAGCGGAGCTGCCGGCGGTCCCACAGCGCCACAGAACCTTCTTCGGAGTAGGACGCAAACAGGTGCGGCTCAAACGGGTCCATGGAAATGCCGTGCACACAGCGGGTGGCACACTGCATTACAGGGGCCGCCGAAATGGGCTGCCGGATGTCGATTTCCCGGAGGAATTTGTAGCTGCCGCAAACGAGGTTGTGTGGGGAATCGGAGAAAAATGCTAGGGAGGAGACAACCTCACCAAGTAGGTTGTGGTAGACGGGTTTGCCGAACACGTCGGAAGCGGCGGCGGCGGCGGCATCGGAAGCGGAAGCGGAGGCCGAGGCGGAAGCGGATGCCGAGGCGGAAGCGGCTGGCCCGGAAGACGGCACGGCCGCCGAGTAGCGGGACGTGTCCCAAACCTGCAGGGAAAAGTCCGATCGGACTTTGTCCAGTCCGACGGCCAGCAGATTGTCCGAATTGAACACAACGGCATTGCAGGGTCGGGCATGGCGGCTTTTCAGCCGCACGACCGGCGATTCGGGCTCGGAGATATCAAACACCGAGACGGTGCCGCTGAGTTGTCCGACGGCCAGAAGCCCCGCGCGGGATTTGCTGAAATTGAGGCACTGAATGCCGTCAAAGCCGGCCCGCGATTGTGCTTTGTGGAGACCCTGGAGATGGGACTGTAGAGGTGTTAGTAAGTGGTTTGTGTGCATGTGATGTCCGTTCGGGATTTTTCGGAACGTCGGGGAACGTTTCGGAGCTCTCAGATCTCGAAGCAGTAAGTTGGCCTCGGCTTAATTTCCACTTACGGAAGATTCGTATTGTGCCAGATGCAGTGACACCTCGTCGCGGGACGGATTTACTGCCACAAAGCGGTGTTCCATGCCGGACTCCCATTCGGGAACGCGGACGATTGAGCCCATTGTGGAATGCGGGGGTTGTGAGGGGGATTGTGAGAGATGGAGATGAAGGTGCGGATTTTGTGAGACCGACGGAGCTAGTTTACATTGTGGCTGGTCTGCATCGGTTCCGAAAGCGGCTTTGTGGCCCCGGAAGGCGGAATGGGAATGTAAACAGTGGGGTGTCGGATGTTGGGGATAGCGGAAAAGGAGCGGTTTCTGGAATGGGAAGAGCGGAAATGATAGTTGGGAGAGTGTTTGATGACGTGATATGAAAATGAGGGTATGAGGGATGACGGAGATGGGGAGATCATGAGGGACGGGTGTGATGGAAAATGAACTAAGGTAAGTGATTGTAGTAAGAGAGGTGATTTGCAAGATTTCAGTCAACTGGCTTTGCAAGAGTTGGCCTTTAAGGATGTGGAGCAAGCTTGCACACTTTTGAATTTTTTTGAATCTGCATGCAACTGTCTGCATCATCCTGCATTTCTTGCAGTATCACACATATCTCACAGCTACATCATCAAATAAACGCATCAAAACAAAACGTGCTCTCCTTTCTATCATACAGTCATATCAGATTATAATGCTTTTACCCTACCAGATTCCTGTGTCTCTTATTGGGTCTCTCTCAAAGAGACCCAACCACTCTAATGCACTGCTGCTCCTTACCTACTTCCACCATATCTCCTTCATAAGGCTCATCACACCCTTACTATTCCAATTTTCGCAGTAGTTCCTGTTCCACCTCTTCCAGGTTTGCCAGTTTCACTTTTTCTCTTTGCAGCACCAACTCTGTCAGCTCTCCCAGCTGCTTCAAGTCAGGCACCAGCACCTCAGACCCAAACGAACTCAGCTCCTGCAGAAGATTCCGATCGTCCCTCCATTTTTCTCTTACCAACTCTTCGTACTTCCCATCGTGAACTAGCAGTTGCAGTTCGGTGCCCCTCACCATTGTGAGCCCCGGATGCTGGTACTTGAGCGGCTCCAGGCTCCGGATCAGCGGTGCCCCGCGTTTCAGTTCCCGTTTCAGCGCCCAGTACTTGCATATCTCGGCTAGAACGTACCGGTTGATATCCGACGGATATCGGAACGCCAGGGTTTCTCCCACCAACTCGGCACTGTCCACAGCTTCGGCAATAAACTCGTAGATGAATTGCGGGATGATTGGAATGCCGGTTTCCGTTTTCCAGGGCACCCTGCCGCCATCGTTTCCGCTATTGTCATCTTCTCCGCTATTCCCACTATCTTCTCCGTCCGACCCGCCGGACGGCCTCCGCACGCCAGTGCGCCGCCGCCTGCCGTGCCTCCGCTTCCGTTTTTTTCCGGCCTCCCGCGTCCAGTGCCGCTTTTTCCCGAACCGCGGGCTCGGCTCGCCCTCGTGCCGGTGGGCCGCCCGCCGCCGCTGGGCATAGTAAGCCCGCGCCCGCTCCAAGCTGGCCAGCACGTTGTTTGCCCGCAAATACTCTTCGGAACAGTGCCGCTCGCAGTACGTCACCAGCGCCCCCGTGCCCGCCACAGCGCCCGGCACGCCGAACTCCATATGCATGTACAGATTCGCGTTCCGAGCACACGTGACGTGATATGCCTTAAAACAGCTCTTGTTGGAGCACTGGATCGGCGCGCCCATGCGCTCCTTGCATATGCTGCATACCAGCTTCCACCGCGATTTCGGGATATTCTCCACTCCCTGGATAGGCTCAAGATACACGTGATTGCCCAGCGTCAGTTCCGGGATCCACAGCGCACAAAGCAGGTGGCCCCACTGGCTGTCTTCCGTCTGTTTGAACGCCCCGTAGGTATTGGGACAGAAAAGACACTCTACAGGCTGGTTGCGGAGGATGTGGCATTTGCGGCACAGCCACTGGCCCTCGGGGATAAACGCCACGCCGTAGCATTCCTGATGAACGGCAATGTCGCATCCGTCGCAGAAAACAATGGCATTGCTGTTGTCGCATTCGCTCTCATTGCAGACGGCACACCGCTGGTCCTGGAAGGAGGAGAAGAAGCTGCCGTCGTCCAGCAGGAGGTCCGGATCGGAAGAGCCGAGGGGTCCGAGGGACCCGTCCGCTGCTTCCGGATTGGCTCCCTCCGACATTTCCGTCCCATTCGGCGCTTCGGCCCCGGTTGTTCCGTTTGTGGCTTTCCGCCGCAGATGTTCCGCCCGCATCGTCTGCAGCACACTCTGCTTCAGTTTGGACGGCATGCGGCGCTCCAGCGCTATCCAGCACTTCTCAAGCAGCGTCAGGGCAAACTCAAACTGAAGCCGCGACAGCCGCTCCGCTCGGCCTGCGGCGGGGTATTCGGCATGGGCAAACCGGTCATTCAGATCCACCAGGAACTGTTCGTCCTGCTCGTCCATATCGTAGAGAACGGCCCGCGAGCTCTTATTGAGCCTCGGGGGTTTAATAGCCGGAGATTCTCCAGCGAGATAGCCGTCAATATACGAATCAATGAGCTCGTCGATCTGTAGGTCGGCCAGCTGATTTGTGGCGTCTCCGTCCAGAATGTATGCAACGGGGGTTCCGTTGGGGGTGGCTTCCGCGCCCGCGGGTCTCGGCTCATCCGAGCCGAGAGGTCCCAAGTCTGGGGGCGGGGTTCCGAACTCGCCCACAAACTGAATTTCCGGTCTTTCCGGGGCGGCAGTGGGTGGTAGATCCGAAACCGAGCCGTTTGTAGCTCCCGAAGACTCTGCCGGCGTAAGCGACTCCTCCCGGGCCGGAGTGAGATCCGAAGTTTCACTCCGATCATGCAATTGATGTGATTCTGCATTGCCATTGGCAGAAGGGGGTTCCTCCGAGTAGGTGAAAAAGAGCGGCAGCAGCTTCGTGTCCAGCAAATCGGGATAGAAAACTTCGTAGCTGTGTTCTTCGCGGGGCTTGCCGTCGAACATAAGCACGTTGGACTCGTTCGGCTTAGCCGATGACGGAACAGCATCCGGCGGCTCTCGGGCGGATGCGGACATTGTGCCGAAGGCCTTGGGCGACGGGGAGAAGTGCGCTCGGATGCCCAGATGCTTGTGAGTATTTTGTGCTGGTATATGTGATAGCGGTAAAAAAGTTGTACGGGCCGGCTAAGCCGTTAGCCGGCGGAAGAGCCGAGATGAGCTTTGTGGTGCATAGCATTAGAGTCTTTGTGGCCGCGGACCGATCCGTTGGTGTTTCCTGCCGAATCGGGAAAATTCTGTGGACAACTGTATCCGCCAAGGTTCCGGACAGTTGAGACACGTCTTATGAGATTGTCGAGTTTGACGTGTCAATGTTACATCATGAAAAGTGAAGAAGGATGGACATTGCTGGACAATACTTCAGTAAGATATTGATAGATTGGTTTGGTAATTATTTTCCTGATTGACACACCATTCGCCTTCTTTTGCCTTCTCTCCGGCGACTGTCCACTAGAGACAACATTCCGGAGATGATCTACCTGAGCTGAGACGCCATGTCAAGCTTCATGCCTATATACTCTCCGAAATATTTGAACCTCCGCTGTTCAGGAAAGTTCACATAATGACGTTCCCATGCATATTCCGCCTTTCTTGGAGCATCAAACTATACAATCAATAGCCTACTTCTTTTTCGGCTACCTCCAGTATTATAGCCTTTTATCTAGCTCTTCCAATCTCACTCTGCCAACTACTCTCTCACTAACCTCCCCTCGCGTCTCCTCTCAATAATCTTCTCCGATCCTCCTTACCTTCTCCATAATTTCCGTTTTTCATTCCCTGCCATTTCCATATTTTCAGCTCGGCAAACCCCGCCGAACCCCGCACTCTGCCCCTCATTGCTTTTTCTCTCTTTTCTCGGCATAAATCGGAATCAACTTAATTTACCACCTCACCAACAACCGCGGACCGGAAATCTCCGCCAAACCGCCCGACACAACTGCATTCCTCTCGTTTGTTTCTTCCGCCTGGCGCGTCTCGGCTTCTCACTCCTTTCCGTTCCGTTCCGGCCTGTCCATTCCGCCCTTTCCGCCCGTCCATTCCGTGCCGAATGTCCGACGGGTCCTTTGCCGAGTCCTTTGCCGCCCAGGCCGAGCAGCAGCTCCGGCGGCACCGCGCCGCCCAGCAGCAGCTGCTCATCGCCGAAGAAAAACACCGCCGCTTCCAAAGCATCCGCATCACAACTTTCCTCGTCTTCCTCCTCCTCCTCATCCTCCACGGCATCGGCTTAGCCTTCTTCTCCAAAGGCTTCCTCCTCACGCGGCAGGTGCTGCAGGACAATTCTACCGCCGCGGAACTCCCCGGATCCGCCGCCGGCCCGCTCCAGCTCGACCTCGGCCCGAGCTCGGCTTCCGGTTGGACCGAGCCGGCGTTTGACCGGGCCGTCGTCATACTGATCGACGCCCTCCGCTTCGACTTCACCGTCCCCGGCCCGCGGGAACCAGCCGCCCGCCGCGCCTTCCACGACGCGTTCCCAGTTTTGTACGAAACGGCCCGCGCCCACCCGCGGCACGCTTTGCTCCGCAAATTCATAGCCGACCCCCCCACCACAACGCTGCAGCGGCTGAAGGGCCTGACGACGGGCTCGCTGCCGACGATTCTGGACGCCGGGTCGAATTTCGACGGCACGGATATCAACGAGGACAACTGGGTGGCGCAGTTGTGGCGGCTGGGCCGCCGGGTGGCGTTTGTTGGTGACGACACGTGGGTGGCGCTGTTTAAACAGTACCTGACGCCACACCTGTGCGCCCCCTACGCCTCCCTCAATGTGAAGGATTTGCACACTGTGGACGGTGGCGTTGTGGCGCAGCTGGTGCCGCTGCTGGAGGCACGTGACGCGTATGCCGAGTGGGACGTGGCGGTGGGGCATTTGTTGGGCGTCGATCACGTGGGCCACTCCTTCGGGCCGGACCATCCGAGCATGGCGGCAAAGCTGCGGGAGATGGACGCGTTTGTGCGGCACGTGATGGAGCTGCTGGACGAGTCGACGCTGTTGGTGGTGATGGGCGATCACGGCATGAATCCGCAGGGGGACCACGGCGGGGACTCGCAGCTGGAGGTCGAGTCGGCTTTGTGGATGTACTCCAAGCGGCCTGTTTTTGGTGGGGGAGGGGGAGGGGTAAGTGGGGTAGCGGAAAGCAGGGGAGGGGTAACGGAAAGCGGGGGAGGGGTAGCGGAAAGCAGGGGAGGGGTAGCGGAAGGCCCAAACTCGGAACAGCCGACCCTCCCCGACTCCTCCTACGACTCCGTCAACCAAATCGACTTTGTGCCCACTTTCTCCCTCCTGCTCGGCTTACCGATCCCGTTCAATAACCTCGGCCTGCCCATCCCCGCCGCCTTCGGCGACAGCCCCGCCCGCCTGGCCCGCGCCTGCATGCTCACTGCGGCACAAATCCACCGCTACTGGGCCGCGTACCCCGGCCTGGAGCTGCCGCCGCCGCTGCAGGCGGCATATGCCGCTGCCGCTGCCGCCTGGCGGGACTTCCGCTCGGCAGGCGGCACATCCGAGACGGAAGCCGGGACGGAAGCGGCGGCCCGCGTGGTGCGGCTTTGTGCCGCGTTTCAAGCCGAGGCGCTGGCCGAGCTCCGCGCCCGCTGGGCCACATTTGACGTTCCCGTTCTGGCAGTTGGGTTGGCGCTGCTGGCGGTTGCCGTGGCAATTGCCGCCGTGTACGGATTGTGCCTGCCGGCGGTAGTGGCCATGCAGCTGTACGTACAGGTTGTACGGATAGCGGGGCAGAGTGCCGCGGTGGGGCTGATGGCGGGGCAGGTGCTGGGCCGGCACGTGCTGAGCGGGCTCGGCCCACTGTGGAGCAGTTTGCTGGGGGTCGGCGTCGGCATTGCCGTCGGCTTTGTGGCTCCCGTGTGCCGGCGCTACTCTTTGCGGCAGGGTCTGGCGCGGCCCGAGCTGGCCACGGCCGTTGCTGTGGCAACTGCCGCTGCCCACAGTGCCATTTTTGCCAGCAACTCGTTTGTGGTGTGGGAGGACGCCACAGTTTCACTGCTGGTACAAACGCTGTTTGCCGGCCTGCTAGCGGCGGCGGCACTGCTACCCCGCCCGCTGCCCCGCACTCTGGCGGGGCTGCACGCGGCAGTGCTGCTGTTTGTGTCCCGCGCCGCCTCCGCCAGCCGCGTGTGCCGCGAGGAACAAAAAGGGTGCCGCAGCACTTTCTACAGTTCGGAACACAGTTCGACGGCTTCGGGATATGCCGTGGCGGGGCTGCTGTTTTTGCAATTGTGTCTGCCGGAGGTTTTGCGGACTTTTTTCCGTATATACGGATCCTACGAAATTGTGGCGCGGTCCTGGCTCGGCGCCGCGTTCCGTCTTCTCGGCGTTTTGGCAGGGCTGTACTGGGGGGTGGAGTATCTGCAGACGAGCGGGGTAGGTTTTTTTGTACGCAACGAGCGGGTGGTGACGGAGCTGAAACACACGCTGTCGCGGGTTGTGCTGGCGGTTAGTGTGGCGGGGTGTGTTTTGTGGTGGTGGCTGATGCCGATGTGTGTGGAGGTGAAGGCGGAGGCCGGCGGGACGGCCGGAGCGGCGGAAGGGCAAGCCGAGAGCGGTACAAACGCGGGAATGCCGACTGTGAAAGCCGAGCTCGGCACAAACGCGCGGGCCGCTTCCGCTTCCGCCCCCGCTTTCGCTTCCGAGCCGCGACGGCCGGTTCTATTAGGGCTCGGCAACGTGTACGGATCATCCTACGCACTGTTTCTCCTCTCGGCGTTTCTGCCGCTGCAGCTGGCGGCTAAGCCGCTCGGCGGCATCTGCATGGGCCTGCTGCTCTATTCCGTGTTTACCGGCTGCGAGCTGTTTGCCCTTCTCGGCATCCGCCACTCGGCTATTCCGCCGATTGTGCTCGGCCTGCTCGGCAATAAATACTTTTTCGCTACCGGCCACCAGGCGACTTTGTCAGCAATTCAGTGGGACGCCGGGTTTATCACCGGCGACACAATCACGTTCCCGTTCACGCACATAAACATTTTGTGCAACACTGTCGGACCCGTGATTCTTACCGGCTTGGCAGTGCCGCTGCCGCTTTTGTGGGGTTCCGCGCCGGCGAAAAAGCCGACGTATATGCTGGGCGTGATTGTGCAGGCGTCGATGGTGTTTGTATTCTACCACAGTCTTGTGGCGCTGAGCTCGCTTGTGTTTGCCGCCCACTTTCGGCGGCATCTGATGGTGTGGAAGATATTTGCCCCGCGGTATCTGATGGCGGGGCTGAGTCTGTTGGTGGCGGATGTGAGTGTGTTGCTGGGCAGCGGGTTTAATGTGGGGCGGCTGCTGATGGCAATCGGAAGGACTTTTGGGATGTAAGGGGAGGAGGGGAAAGAAGATGATAGGAGATGGAGGTGGAGGGTTCATGAAGGAGGCATAATTAAAATTTGGTGAAAGATGGAGGCATAATTAAAATCTGGTGAAAGATATGTGAGAGAGACGATGAATGAGGAATGGAGGATGGGTCGTGAGAAAATTGGGAAGAAGATAGTGGAAGATGAGATGAAGTGAGATGAGATGGAGGAAAAGATGAAGGAAAAGGTTAAGGGGAAATGAAGAAG
>JAKTWI010000361.1:0-13668 GCA_030561065.1 Sporopachydermia cereana | reverse complement strand
GTTAAGGGGAAATGAAGAAGATTTGAAGGAGAAATGGACTATAGAAGAAAGACAAGTCAAAAAATGTGTGTGGGATAACTTAAAGAAGTAATGAAGGATGAAAATGGGGTAACGGAGATGAGGAAGAGAAAAGAGAAGGGAGGGAAGAAATAAAAGGTAAAGGACAAGAGGGATGAGAATGGAAATAAAAGTGGAAACTCCATTGGTATTGCGAGTGACTATAGAAGTGTAAATAAGCAGGCGGTATAGACTTATTTGGTGTATGCTTGTACATGTTATGGGGGACCTAGAGCGGCTCGGTGGGGGCTCGGAAGCGGCTGGCATTCAGCTCGGCATTTGGGTTTGCATTCGGCGCGGGAGTATCTCGGCACTCGGTTCGGCATTCAAGGAAAAATACGAAGCGTGCCAAATATTTTCCAACAGGCATAACGACGACAACGAAAGATGATATGTTATAACATACAGCCGTATTATACCTCTAATGAACTTTTAAAGGGTCATTTCTATTTTACATCTGATAGTACATGGGGGATGCTGATAAAAGCCGCGGGAACACCGCCTGATAGGAACGCAATGGAAAACGCATATAAGGGCATCTGGGGAAATTGAGGCCGGCGCGAGGCATTTCTGAGTAGCTTTTTCCTCCTTTGCGTGAACATCCAGTCTCTCAAACTCACAATATCCTCGTAAGCTGTGGTCGTAAATGTGTCTGTTGATCGTGGGCCGGACGGCCTCATATCAACTAAGCAGCCACTAAATGAACACCTGGTCATTCAGCGCCAAGTCAAAGTCGTCAAAATCATTGCCCAAACCGTTGTGGGGATTTCCGTAATCCAAACCCTCATTGGGGCCGTGATTGTTCGGTTCCAGTGGGTTGTTGTTGCTGTCAACGGCCATATTCGCCAGCGGATCCACGGAGACAGTTGAGAAGTCGTCGAAAAACGTCGGCTCCTGCATTTCGGTTGGGAAAAGCGTGTCCACCTCGGCATCCTCCGGCATCACAATATCCTCGTTCGGCAAAAACTCTTCTCCGGATATGACCAGTTCGGAGTTGTCCTGCGGCAATCCAAGCTCGGCGCCTTTGTCAAATGTGCCCGCGGCTGGCGACGGAGCCTTCTCAGGAGTCGCAAGGCCCAGGTCCACCTCCACCCGTCGGAACTTTGGCTTGTTTATGCTTTCCCCGAGTACGCTTTTGTCTATTGTGTCAGCTTCGGCGAACAAATCCCTGTACAGTTTGCTGTCTTCTTCTACAGTGTTTATTGTGGCATCTCCGAACCGCGATTCCAGCAGTTTGATTGCCCGGTCATAGAAAGACCCTTCCTTGTCGTCAACACGGTCAATCTGCTCACTCAGATTGCGCTGTTTCGTCTCCAGTTCCTCAACTTCCTGTTTCAGCTGAGCCGTCCGCTCGTTCAGCAGCGGCTTGTGGCCTATCCAAACCTGCAGCGGCGACAGGTTGCCGAACTTCACCTCGCCGTTTTTCACCGCGGCGGCATCAAGCTCCGGAAGCACCGGCGGCGGCACGATCTTGTTTGTAGGAACCACATTTGTCACCAGAGTCTCCATAATCTCGTGGTTCTTCACATAGCGCGTGGCAGAAGTATTGACTATACTGAGCGTGTCAATTTCGTCATGGACTCCTCCCAACTCGTCCGACGCCAGGTTTTCCTTCACCCGGACGGGCAGATATCGAATATACGGCTCATTTATGCCGACCATTTTCTGCGGGGCCATTCTTTTCGGTTCCGCTGCCGGCGGAGCCGGTGGGGGTGGCCTGCGGTCCAACATCTCTGGTTGTGTCACAAGCCCGCGAGCCTTTTTCTTGCTCACTTTGGCAGACACCATTATGGCGGGGTGTTCGGATTTTGTTGATTCTGAGGAGATAAACGGGTTTGTTATGCCGACGGGCGCGGGGGTATTGTTAGGCGGGGCCGCGGAAGGGTTTGTTTGATCCTGTTTGTGGTTTATTCTGGGTCCCTGGCGGGGTTTGGTTGTGGCAGAGTGAGGTTTGGTTTGGGGAAGGCCACAAACGGCGGTTGCCCAACCGGGCAGGTCCCTAGCGCGAAGAGGTGGGCGCTATAGTTTCCGGAATTGGTGGTGGAAGGGTGAACGAGGGTCGGAAGGAACATCTATTGTGATGACGTGATCAAAGAAGTGGGGTCTGGGTCAAGGGTCTGGAATGACCAGCTGTTTTACGATTATGTGATCTGTTTCTGATAAGCGAAGGAAGAGAAAAAAATTGATAATTCGAAAATGAAAGCCGGATTATTGTATTGCTGATAAGATGAATACTATGTAATATGTAATATTATGCATCACTCTCCAAATTTTCCATCCCTACACAACTGTGGAAAAGGCCCGCTTCTTGCTCATTTTGCTCTCGTGTTCCATCTGCTCGTACTCGTCGACAAACTCCTTCTGGTGATGAAGAGCCCAGGTGTTTTTGATCATCTGAAGACCGGCAAGGTTGAAGCCAATATCATGCCGAACCTGCTTCAAGCTTGCCTGCAAATTCGTCCTCAGTTTGCCCAACAACGCCCGCATGGTGTTGTTGGCGACAATCTCCTTCTCGTGCACTTTCACCAGAAAGAACAACACACTGGAAATCAGCTGCAGATGGAACTCGCCGAGATTGGAGCCCTGCGACTTGTGCGTCCAGAGATCAATGAAACGGATAAGCGTCATCACCATAGTGAACGGCAGGATGTTCAGGGAGTCTTCCAGCTGGGGCCTTTTGATCTGCTTCAGCACATCCAGCACATACTCCTCAGGGGTGACATTCAGAGCCTGCAGAATAGGATTCTTATTAGGCGCCACCGCAGTTGCCGGATTGGTGGCTTTTTCCTTCTCGTATTTCGCCGCATTGTCGATATCCTCAATGGCTATTTGCAGGGCCTCCATCAGCTTCTCCCCGGCCTTGAGGGTCTCAGAAGTCTGTTTGGTCACCCGGGCCTCGTCAGACTCCTCTTCCTCCTCTTCTTCCTCTCCATCTCCCTTACCGGTTTTCCGTCCCGTGAGATCGTCACCTTCCAGAGACGTCAGCAGCGTAGACTCGTACAGTTCTTCCATCTCCTTTTCGCGCTCCTCTTCCAAGAAAATCAGGTCGTCCGATTCCTGCCACACCCGCAGACTCTTGTCGTGGGCGGCAGTGATAATAAAATCGCCATACCGCGAAACAGCAATGGCCCACACCTCCGAGTGGTGGCCCGCCAGCTTCTGGATGTTCTCAAACTTGTCCCCATCCCAGTATTTCACCAAATGGTCCTTGGAAGCAGAGAAGAAGTTATGCGACTGACTCTCAAACTGCACAGCCATTATGCTGTCCTGATGGGCAAATATCGACTTGTGGCAGTCGCCAAAGTCCAGCCCCCATATCTTGATATTCTTGTCGGCAGAACACGTGACTATCAGCTTGGAGTCGTAGGAGATGTCCATAGAAAGCACAGGCAGCTTGTGGCCATACAAACTGAGATAGAATTTCAACGTATCGGCGAAAAACACTTTCACAGTGTTGTCCAGCAAAGATGCGGCGATGTATTTCCCGTCGGGTGAGAACCTCACCGCAAGCACATCGTCGGTCAATTCCAGCGTTTTCGTATGCTGCAGTTTCAGCCGTTTCACACTTCTTTCCGTCCCCAGCACGGCTTCCTCCACGATTTTGAACTCCCAGAACTTCACCCGCTTGTCCGTTCCGCCGGTAATCATCTGCTTCCCGTCGTCGGAGATATGCAGCGACCACACCGAGCCCTGGTGGGCCTCCACCCGTTCCAGCAGGGTGGACCCCGCCACGTCATACAGCTCCAGGTCACCTGATTTCGTGCCGACGACAACCATTGTGTCTCCCGGCAGGAAGGCGGAGCACAGAGCGTATCCGCAGTCAAATGTCCGGATGCAGTTGTTTGTTTTGATGTTCCACACTTTCAGCTGTCCGTTGGACGCCGAGGCAACCAGCTTGTCGTCCGACGTTAGGGCCAAACTCCGCACATCCGACCGGTGGCCGAGCCGGTCAATGGTGTACTGAAGCACAGCCTCGGTATTGTGGGTGGCGGCTTTTTTCTGTTCCGACGGCACTTCCAGCAAAAAATACTCCAAACTGTTGTTGGCCAGCGAGATAAGTATGTGCACATGGCGGGCAATTGTGCCCTGGGCCGTCGGCGTTTTGGTCACCTGACCCCAGTCGGCGCTTCGGCCTTTGGAGCCGAGGCGGATGACGGAGTAGCCGGCATACACAACGCTCGGGTCGGACTCCGACAGCTCCGGCGCCTCGTCGGGCCGCTTCTCCCGCAGCCGCTTCCGGCGGCGGGCCAGCACTTTGCGGATCTCCTCGGCACTTCGGACCCGCAGCACCTCGCAGGTCCGGTCCGAGTTCTGCAGGAGCACCAGCGGCAGCTCCGGGTGGAATTTGAGTGCCACCGTCCGGGCCGTTTTTGCCTGTTTCTCAATAGTGCCCCGCAGCACCAGTTTCGCTCCGTCCGGTTGTGAGAGGTCAATTTGCCACACTTTCAGGTGTCCCTGCATGCCGCCGCTGGTGAGCGCCTCGGCCCCCGAATGGGACAGCGCCAAACTCCAGCACTCGCCTTCGTGCGCAATGTGCGTTTCGACACAGAGATGAGACTTCAGGTCCCACAGTTTCACCATCCCGTCTTTGGACACACTGAGAAGCCATTCGGCTTCGCCGGCCTCGTTTACCGAAGGGAGAAACGCCATCCCGGTAATCTCATCTCTGTGGCTGCGGAGTTTGAATAACCCGACTTCGGCCACAAGATCCCACACAATGATGTTGCTGTCTTTGGACCCGCTCACCAGTTTGGTGCCCGAGGGATCAAACAGCAGCTGGGAAACGGCGGACCGGTGGCCGTTGAACGCCACCAGCACAGACGCGGCCTGCACGTCCCACACTTTCACCGAGCCGTCGGAGTATCCGACAGCCAGCAGGTCATTCCGCGGGTCGTACGCCAGCTGCGTTACTTCCAAAGGCGGCAGGGAACTGCTGGCCTGGTTGGAGCCGGGGGTTTCTCCATCTCGGAAGCGCGTGATGAGCTCTCCGGTTTTGACGTCCCAAAAGAGAATTTCCTCTAGTCCGGCCACCAGAGCTCTGCCGGCGGATTGTTTGCTGTTCCCCGCACTGGCGGGCAGCCAGAGGCAGTTGGCATTGGAGGAAATGACTCCGAAACAGGATTGCTGTTCGAACCGTTTATACGACTTCACCATTGTGTTGAAGTTTTGGTGAGTTCGGCAGAATGCATACCCGGGGGTTTTGTGATGAGGTGAATTTTCAGGTTGTTTTGGGCAAAAGTTAGTAGAGGATTTGCGTTTAGGTAGCGATGTTCTCACAAGTTAGAGGACCTGTGATAGCAGTAGTTTCCATGCCTAACAAAATAAAAATTTTTGTGAAGAACATCGGGTCTCACTCTGAGCTCTTATGCATGAGGTGCAGGAAGATGCGTGGCTGTGCATAAAGAAAGAGGTTTTCTGATTATGTCATATGCAAATGGCTGGGAATCAGAGAGACGAGAGAGGTGATTTGGAAGAAGAATGGAAGAACAGGGATCAATTGCAATTGAGGTTGTTTTCAGATAATCGGGGTATACGGGAGTCAGCTATCAACGCTGCAAGACATCCTTGAATGTCTCAAAACGTACAGGAGCTGCTTAGGGAGTGTGGAGAGTCAGAATGGTAAGTACATCTGAGGGTGCCGACTGTAAGGAGATGATATCATTGCGAGCCGCCCGGTATGGCTGTAAAAAGCATATTTGATTAACCATGGGATGAACAGAGCCAGCGGCAGGTTACAAGATTCTTTATGGATGCCACGGGGGCTTCTGCCGCCGTGGCGACGAAGTATCTGAAGAAGACCAACTGGGGGCTGGACAGTGCGGTGGAGATGTTCTTCAGCGATGCCAGCAAGTCAAGTCCAGAGGAGATCAGCAAGAGGAAATCTTTGCAGCAGATATTCAATAAATACAAAGGTATGGTGGGGCGTTTGCTCGAATAGGAGAGGTGGGAATGGTGGAGGTCAAAACTTAATGGGACGGGAGCTGACTTCCTTGGCAGATCCAAACACAGGCATCATAGGCATAGACGGCACTATTCAATACTTTGGTGATTTGGAGATTCCTTTAGACGATGTGGTGGTGTTGGCAATTGCCAAACTGCTGGGGTCTGAAGCAGTTGGGGAGTTCAAAGAAGCGCCGTTCGTGGAAGGATGGAGAAGCGTCAAGTATGTTGCTATTAGTGATTGTGGGAAGTGGTGTATGGTACGCTCTGGATTGTTTTTGACAGCTAACAGCGTGTTATCTATTCGATTCTGCTATTGATTTGAAGTGTGAGCACGTTAGATGAAATGAAACAGACTGCAAATGAGCTGCGCAAAAGGCTAAAGACCGACAATGAGTACCTGAAAGAGGTTTACAAATTCACATTTGGCTTTCTTCTCAGTGAAAGCCAGAGAGTACTGCGTAAGTATAAAGCTGAAGAGCAGGAATATGTTGTTTGTTCATTGATGTCTTATAACTGGAGTTCATCGCTAACCCTTCCTAGCTTTGGAAATAGCATGTGACTACTGGACCCTGCTGCTGAAAGAGCGGTTTCCCAAGATTATCGACAAATGGCTGGCGTTCGTCAACACCGAGTACAAGAAAAGTATCTCGCGCGACACGTGGAATATGATATACTTGTTCTGTGAAGAGCAGGAGAAAGACGAGAAGCTAGAGTCCTACGATGAGTCCGCATCCTGGCCCTCTATCATTGATTCGTTTGTCGAGTATCTGAAAGACAACAGTTTGCTTTGACGACTGTTAAGGCTTTCCAACACGGCAAGAAGGACAATCTGCAGCACTTCCGGCATTGATTGGGTCCAGTAAAGAGGAGTTCCCTACCACGCACATCAAAGCTTGCTGCTCTAACATACGACCTACGTCAACCACCCCTCTCTCATTATAGGAGAAGGATGAAGGACTCTCTTACAAACTGTCTCCTTCAATCCCTTCTATCACATCTATATACACACTCACTTCCTCTTTTCCTCATCATTGTCACCCTTATCTACCCTCCATAAAAACCGTCTCAAGTCAAAACGGTTTTTCATATGAGCCTCACTCTCCGTCACGCAGATCCTTCCACGATGTCTGGGCGTCAACCATGTCATCTTCTAATGCAGAGCAGTTTTTCTCAAATAAATTCAATATACAACATCAAATCATATCTCTCTACCTCTATAAACCGCATCCCCAAGCTCCTTATCTGCCATTGAGGACGTCCCAATTCCCCTCCCCCGTATGAAACCCCGGAACATCACATCTCACCTCAACTCCAAGACATCACATCTCACTTCAGGTCCCGTCTTCCCACCCTTACACCCAGCCTCCACTCTCTTTCGGAATTTCCGTCGGGCAACGGAGCCGAACTCAACATGCAAAACAAACAGTACGCCATCCGATGAAGCGGCTTGCGGATTCGAGATTCTATTACGTCTATAGCATCGGAAGGAAAACAAAGTTGCACCGAAAAGCCATACAGAAGGATCCCTTCACTCAATAGGTCCACGCCATATTTTCGGCTGGCCTCTAACAACGCGTAGCTCGGCTGCCGGCAAAACATCCGAGTCTGTGGAGACAGCGCCGAAACCACTCCTGCCGAGCGGCATCTGTGTAATCTATCCGAATCTCCTCCACAAACCCCACCCGCATACTCGGAACGCAACTGCCGCAAGATGATGCCACAGAAAGGACAGCAGGGCCTGCCCCCCGGCCAGCCCAACCGGCCCAACCAGGGCCCCGCCGGCCCCGCCGGTCCCGCCGGCCAGCCGCGGCCCGGCCAGCGCCGCATGACGACGGCAGAAGACATGAAGCAGCTTGTGGCGCGGTACCAAAACGACCTGAAGCGCGCAAAGGAAGTCGGCGAACGCACGCCGCAGGGCCAGGAGTATCTCCGCAATGCGGCCCGCATCAAACAAATCATCCTCAACTTCCGCAAACAGGTGGAACAGCAGCAGCAGGCGCGGAACGCCGCCGCCGCTGCCGCCGCCGGGAACGTCGGCCCGAACCAAAACGTCAACCCCGGCGCGCAGGGATTCGCCGGGCCGACCCCCGCACCCGTACGACACTCGCCGCTGGTCCCGAACGCCAATATGCACATGATGGGCCAGCCGGGCCAGCCGCAACAGCCGCAGGGACAGCAACCGCAAAACCCACAACAGCAACAGCAACAGCAGCAGCAACAACAACAACAACAGCAGCAGCAGCAACAGCAGCAGGGTCAGCAAGCCCAGCAGGGCCAGCAGATGCCTCAGCGGCCACTAACAGCCCAGGAACAGGTGGTGCAGCTGATGAACCGGCAGCGGCAGGTGAAGCAGATGCTGGAGGAGTGTAGCAAACGGATTGTAGATGTGCGTAACAACCTGCGGAACCCGTCAGTTTCGGAGGCGACGGCAAATAACCTCCGCGAGCAGGAGGCGGCATATAAGCGCAAGTACGAGCAGCTGAAGACTACAGATATTGCGTTCACAAAGCGCATTCAGGCGCTGTCGTCACAGGGGAATCTGCAGACGCAGGCGATGCAGACCAACCCGCAGCTGCAGCAGGGGCAGATGCCGCCGCAGGGGAATATGAACGTGCCGGCGAATATGAACCAAATGAATGCCCAGCAGTTTGCCAGGGCGAGGGCCATGGGAAATGTATGTGAATGGGAAGGAGATGTCGAAAGAGAAATTTTCATTGAGGTATTTGAGAACCTTCTAAAAGCCTAAATCGGTGCGTCAGGAAGTATAAATTTCAACTACTAACTCACTTTTTTGCTGCAGGCACCCAATCAGATGAACCAGGCGGCGCAGCAGCAGCGAATGCCGACACAGGCGGATCAGGTGCTGCTGGCCCAGAAGAAAGCGGCAACGGCGGCGCAGATGGCGGCGGCTCGGCGCCAGCAGCCGGTGAACGGCGCGCCGGGACAGATGCCGATGTCGGTTCCCGTGCAGGGAAATGTGCCGACGCCGCTTATGCGGACGGGCAGCAACCAGTCGATGCCGCCGCTGAGCCGGCCGGGTTCTTCCGGCAGTCTTGTCGGCGATATGGCGCACCCGCCGGGTATGCCGTCGCCGAACGTGTCTGTGGCAAGTATGCCGCAAGCGCCACAAACGCCACAAACACCTCAAATGCCACAAACGCAAACGCAGCAACCGGCTCAAGTGGCAACACCACAAAATCAGCTAGTACCTAATCAGGCAGTGCTCCCACAAACCCAATCACCAGCAGCGGCACAACCGCGCCCGCGCCCGGCGCCCGGCTCGCCGGCTATCCCTGTAGGCATTTCCACAAACAAACAGGTGGTCAGCTCAATCACAATCAACAAAGACATCTCTGTGCCGCCGCCGAAACCGGTGGTGATGAAGCCGCAAAACCCAACCCTAACGGGCGGCACGGCTTTGGCGGCAACGGCCCTCACAACCCCGGCGGCAATCAAACTCCCGCCGATTGAACTGCCAGGCGAACGGATTCTGTCGAAACGCAAACTCAGCGAACTGTTCAAAAGCGTGGCGGGAGAAGAAGACGTGGACGCCACTGTGGACGGAGATGTGGAAGAATTACTGCTGGATATGGCGGACGACTTTGTCACCAGTGTGACGGCGTTTGCATGCCGGCTGGCCAAGCATCGCAAGTCGGACACGCTGGAAGCAAAGGACATCCAGCTGCATTTGGAGAAGAACTGGAATATTAAAGTGCCGGGTTTCAGTTCGGATGAGATCCGCTCGGTGAAAAAACTGCTGCCGACGCCCAGCTACACCAGCAAACTGAACGGGGTGAATATCTCGAAGTCTGTAGGGAAGGGCTCTTAAGGGGCCGGGGCTGTGGGTTTATGGGGTGGATGTTTGGCGGATGATTAGTGGGTGTTCAATGGGTGTTTAGGGGGTGTTTGATGGATGGAATAATACGTACATGATGAACGGTGAAAAGATTCGCTAGTGTAAAGGAGTCGAAATTTCGATAAGAGAAGTGCTTGTTAGAGCATAATACATAATAGCTCTCTGCAGAGGCTTAAAACTGAGATATCACATAATGTCAAAGAAACCCACTTTGTGTCTTGGTGTTCAGCCTAATGCAGAGCTGCCTCGGCTCGGAACAGTAAAGAGCAGAATGGGATAAGGCGTTATCGTTGACGAAAGGACTGAAGGACTGTATCTGTTTTTTGTTATGACAATTCAATAGTTGTTTCATCAGCTTGTTCATCTCTCTCGTTTTATCCTTCAACAAACGCGCTGGTCTATTTTGGCATCATGCTGGTCTCATACCTCATTCCGTTTACCCGCTAGGCCGAGGTTGGAAACCAAGAGAAGTGAATGCTAGCGGTGAAACGTGCTTTATGATGGCTTTTATAGCTCTGAGTCCGTATGCACGTTAGCCTGATGGGTGCCTGTTGGTGTGATAACATATAAATTCATGAACAACGGAGAAACAGCAACTTGCCGTATGTATACGCTTACCTACTCTAATAAGTTGTCACGAGAACTACAAAGCAGTTACCCTTTTTAGTATTTCGTATATCCTATTAGAGTCCTGCTAGGCCAGCAAAAGCTGCTTCCCTTCCATCTAAACGTATCTCCGGCCCTTCCAATTATCAATTAAATGCATTTTCCTCCTACTGATTTCCGTCATCTTCCTTCCTCCTTATCCCCTCCCTCCGCCTACTCAGTCAAAATGGCCGATTCGTCCTTCGCCGCGTCCCAGTCGGAAGAGCCGCTGCGGCCAAACAAAGCCGGCTTGCCCTCCTCCTCCTTCCGCCCGCTGCTCTTCCGAGCCGAGTCCTTCCGCTTCCACAAACAGTGTTTGCCGAACTGGTCCTCCAGCGCCTTCATCGTCACCGGCTTGCGGATCACACCGTCAAACACGCCGGTCCGCACCGCGTCCTCGTACAAAAGCGTGGTGGCCACAATCGGCGTGTCGTTGTTGATGTTCGGCGTATAGCGGATCAGCTTGCCGACGTCCTCACCCGACAGCAGCGGCAGCCGGAACTCCACAATAATGATGTCAAACTTCACCTTGCCGAAACAGCGCCGCGTGAGCTCGTCGCCGTCGGAGCACGTGACCACGGCACATCCGAGCTTCTCCACCATTTTGGCCACCGAGTGCAGCAGCAGCGGGTTCGAATCGCACACAATCACGTCCAGCGGGCGGAACTGGCGGCCCAGCTCGCTCGGCGCGTGCGGCAGCAGAAACGCCTTCGGGTCCAGCCGCCGCGACGACAGCCGCCGTTTCCGCACCCGCAGCAGAGCCGCCGAGCTCCGCGAGTCTTCCGTGTCCGACGACGACGGCGACATGTCAAATACGCCCACTTTGCTCAGCAACCCGGACTTTTTGCCGCCTTCCGCCCCGCCCCCGCCGAGCCCCGCCTTCCGCCCCGCCCCCGCCTTGCTGAGCCCCGCCTTCACCGTCATTTTAGTCTGCTGGCTCGGAAACAGCGGCCGCGCCGGCTCCACCGGCGTCAGCGGCGGGATTAGCGGACTTGACGTGCTGCTTACGGCATCCTCGGGCTCAGGCTCCGACACCATTTCGGCCCCGGAAAGCGAGTCGCCCGGTCGGTGGGCCGACAGCGAGCCGAACAGCGACGACGCCGGCGACTGGTTCGGCGAGTAGTTCGACACCGAGTACCGCCTCGGCACCGGCGGGACGGCACTTCCGCTTCCGCTTCCGTCAAAACTGCCGACAGAAGACGCCGTCGAGCCGCGGTGGTGCAGAGCCACGGGGGAGTTCCCGCCGCCGTGTTCCGACTTCAGTTTGGAGATTTTGTCCTTGTTGGCCTTGTCCAGCGCGGCTAAATTGCGGAACGAAAAGGAGCCGAACTGGTCGGAACCCGAGGAGCTGGTCCGCGTGTCTCGGCCCGCGAGGCTGGAGCGGAGGTGCTGCGGCAGCAGCGAGCCGCTTCCGCTTCCGCTTCCGCCTCCGCCTCCGGCTTGTTCCGTGAGGTCGCCGGAGCTGCTGCCGCCGCCCTCGCCGGCAGAAGCCGGGAAGTCGGGCATTTGTACCCCGCGCGGGTCAAAGTACTCCGTGTCCTCGGGTTTCTCCACCCGCGGCACAAACAGCGCGTCCTCCTCAAACAGCGTGTCCCAATTAATGCCGCGGAAAAACGGGTGCCGTTTGATTTCTTCCGTCCCGTCCGGGCCGGCCCCGAGCCGTTTTGCCGGGTCCACTTCCAGCAGCCGCACAATCAGGTCGCGGGCCTCGGGAGAAATGAGGCCGTTCTCGGCGTTCTCGGCGCCCTCGGGCCACTGAATGTTGCCGTTGAGGATATTGCGGAAGATCGTTTCGGGCGAGTCGGCGTGGAACGGCGGATAGCCGAAGATGAACTCAAACAGCACACATCCGAGCGACCACCAGTCGGACATTTCGTCCTGGTCCGCTCCGTGGATCGTTTCCGGTGCCAGGTAGTCCGGCGTTCCGACGAACCGGACGGCCGGCAGTGGCCGCTTCGGGTCGAATAGGACCATGTTCGGTGTGCCGCCCGTCCCGGCCCCCGATCCGCTTCCGCTCCCACTTCCGCTTCCACTTCCGCTTCCGCTTCCGGCGGCAGTGGCGGGGGTTGTCGGAAGCAGGGCGGGGCTGCCGATGGCGTCGGAAGTGCCGATAACGCCGTTGGTGACTATGCGGATGCTGCTGGCCGACGACACCGAGTTCAAGTAGCTGCGCACACCCAAAAGACTCACGTCGGAAGAGTTGGAGTCGGAACGGAGCGTCCGGTGGAAGCCGCGTTTTTTCCCCATTGCCGCCGAAGCTGCCAAAACGGGCGAATTCCCCGCCGAAACGGCCGAAACAGCCGAAACGGAGTTCCGCCGCCGGGCGTCCAGCGGCTCCGGGCCGGCGTCTCCTCCGGGGGACAGCAGAAATGGAGTTACCGGCGGCAAATCACCCGCCAGCGCCGATTCCGGCCCCGCTACCCCTCCTCCTGCCCCGCCTGCCCCTCCCCCTCCTGCCCCGCCTGCCCCGCTACCCCGCCCCGTGCCCCGCAGCTGCCGCCGCACAACACCCATTCGGGACAAGCCGAAGTCCGTCAATTTGGTATGCCCGCGGGAGTCAATCAGGAAATTGTCCGGCTTCACGTCCCGATGCACAATGCCCCGCGAGTGCAAATCGTCCAAAGCCACTATAAACTCCGCCACATAATGCTGCGCCCACTGTTCCGGCAGCGTCCCGAGCGCCTTCAACAAAGCGGCAAAATCCCCGCCATTCAAATACTCCATTACCAGAAACAAATACTCGTCGTCGGCAAACGTATAAAACAGCTGGGTGACATACGGAGAAGATGCTTGGGCCATCAGAATAGCCCGTTCCGCTTTCACGTTTGTCACCTGGTTTTTCACAATCATGTCGGCCTTTTTCAGTACTTTGATGGCGTAGTAGTCGCCCGTCAGTTTGCGGCGGGCCAGGTACACAGACCCGTAGGCGCCCTTTGAGATCGGCGTCACAATTTCGTAGTCGCGGATCGACGGAGCCGGCAGCCGCCCGCCGGGGCCAAAGCCGGGCGGGTCGCCGTGGCTGCCAGAGTAGTGGCCGGCGGCACTGACGGAACTGGACGCCGAAACGGGAGCCGAGGAGTAGCCGCCCAACGCCGACGCGCCGGCGGAAAAGCCGAACGCCGAGCCAATGTGGCCCGACGGGCCGCCGGAGGTGCCGGAGGTGCCGC
>JAKTWI010000359.1:0-24556 GCA_030561065.1 Sporopachydermia cereana | reverse complement strand
ATTATTCAACTTTACCCCTCAATATGGGGTAATGCAGCAATCTTGCATAGATATGCATACACGATACATGTGTAGTGCACGTTGAATAGTGAGATGTCATACAAGCGAACAGTCGAGACCAGGTTTGTTCTAAGAGCTTATCAGTCTATTTTGATTGACAAGAAAGAGAATCTTATCATGACAGTAGGACCTTTGACGGAAAAGGAACTCGAGACGATATGTGCTTTCTTTGGTGGTCTCTAAGTCTCGTGGATCGAAGTCAATCACGCCAGAGATAGAGAGAGGAACATGGGTTTGGGGATATAGCTGAGACGTCAAAAACCTCAAAGACCCCCTTATAACTACAATCAAATGAACTATCACTACTAATACTCATTCCGCTATCTCCCGTCGAATTTGCTCACACACCACATCTTAAAGGCAGATTGCGGGCTCTTCATAACCTCACATCTCAACCCATACAGAATCTCAGGTAGTGAGACGTCATGTTCGCATTCCTCAAATTTTTTTACTTACGCTGAGGTACTTGTTCTGTGAAAATGATGAGAGATTCTTATCCAAATAATTCATCTCTGCCGCTGTGAGGAGATCTTTTCAGTAGATTCGAACCGCTGTAAGACGAAAAGCTGTTTCGGTCAGCTATATCTCCTCAAAAGCGTCAGCGAAATATCAAATATGGGGAAGAGAATTACTGGCCGGCTACGGAGCCAGAAACAACAGGCCAAAAAGGCCAGCGGCAAGCCAGGGAAACAAAATCAACGAAAAAATGCAGCTGGAGGAGCCAAGGGGGCCAGCAATAGAAAAGTGCTCGACGTTCTTTCTCGAGCTGAAAAACTGGATGAGCAGGAAAGAGAAGATAATGGCGAGTTCGACGACGAAGATGAACTGGAATCTGAAGATGACAGGGGACGGGTTGTAGTCAAGAGATCTCTTCTCACCGGAAATGAGAATGACGACATGGATGACGAGCATGAGTTTGTGGACGAGGAGATTGACTCTGATGAGGCTTTTGGCTCTGATGACGACTTCGAGATTCTGGACTCCAAATTTGGCTCCTTCAAAAACAGAGATGATGGGGACTTAAGCGACGACTATGGCGATAGTGTAGATGAAGACGAATTGGAACCTCTTTCAGCTGTGTGGGATCTTGATGATCTGGATAAAAAGGAGGCGGATGCTAAAAACGCCAAATCTGCACTATCATCACAATCCTCAAATGCTCTGAAAGATCTGACCATACCCTCAGGAGAGGATGATTTTGGTGATAAATCATCTAGTGACAGTGACAGTGAAAATGAGGAAGAAGATAGTGATGATGACATATCAGATAAGCAAACCCTTGCTCTGAATGACAATTTCGACGAAGATGAGGATCTCAGCGACGAGGTTTCCGATTCCGACGGTGACAGTGAGAGCAGTGGCAGTGAAGATGAAGACGAAAATGAGGACAATCTGGAAGCTGAGTTGAATGAGGTGTTTGGAGATGGTTCATCAGATAATGGAGACGAGTCTGAAGATGACAATGAACATGACGCTCAACTGAAGCAGCTGGTGGACTCCATCACAGACCAGAATGCAAACCCTTCAGTGAAACCAAAGAAGCAGTTGGAGAAGCTGACAGTGGCTGAAAACGAGTTATCGCTGCCGGTCGGTGAAGCTGACAAATTCTCCATTCGAGACATGATGGTGTCAGTATCTGATGCCTCAGCCCTCGAATCTATGGTTCTACTGAAGTCGAAACTAAGCAACTCGGATAAGAGCAAGAGTCAGAAGCTTGCAGTGCCTTTGCCGAAACGCATTCAGGAACGACACAACAGAGCTGCAGCTCTTGACATTGCAAAGGAAGAAGTTGATCAGTGGAAGGAAATCGTTGCTCAGAACCGGAGAGCGGAACACCTTCAGTTCCCCATAAATCCGACCGTGAAACTCAACAATGCCACTGGTTTCTCCACTATCGTGCATCCCACGACCAAGCTGGAAGCCCGCGTGAACGATATACTT
This sequence comes from Sporopachydermia cereana, assembly GCA_030561065.1. Classification (NCBI taxonomy): domain Eukaryota; kingdom Fungi; phylum Ascomycota; class Sporopachydermiomycetes; order Sporopachydermiales; family Sporopachydermiaceae; genus Sporopachydermia; species Sporopachydermia cereana. The sequence continues at coordinate 22,555 of JAKTWI010000359.1, read as the reverse complement.
AGCGAGGGGAAACTTTTAGTGGAGAAGGATGAATTCAAGTTCGAACAGGCGGCCGTGGAAAAGCTTTCTAAGGAAGAGCTGCAGAGGCGGACAAATGAGCTCCGTCTAATGAGAGAACTGATGTTCAGAGAAGAGCGCAAGGCCAAACGGGTCAAGAAAATCAAATCCAAGTCATATCACAGAGTTCACAAGAAGGAAAGAGAACGGATGAAACAGTTGGTGGAAGGAGAAGAAGAAGACGAGGATCACGATCTTCAGAGAGCCAAAGAACGGATGTCGCAAAGGCATAAGAACAACTCTAAATGGGCCAAGGCTTTGATCAACAGCGGCATGTCCAAGGATGCCGACGCCAGAGGAGAACTGGAAGAAATGATGAGACGATCACAGCAACTTCGAACAAAAATCATGGACGATGACGATAATGGGTTTGATGTATCAGAGTCGGACTCAGATAATGAACAGCGGCCCACGTCGGGTGCGACAATAGATAGTACTATTTCCACATCAACTCAGGTTGGCCTATCTGAGTTTATGGAGACAGCTGGCAACTCGGATGATGACAGCGACACAGGAGGAAACCTCAAAACGATCAATGCTGGTCGCAGAGTGTTTGCACCTTCTGCAAAGTCTGAGAATGCTGCTTACAATGCTGCTGCCAAGCAAGTCAATGCCCTGAGACAAGAAGACGAAGAGAAAAGTCTGGAAAATCGGATAGCTCAGCTGTTTGAAACCAAACACGGTAAAACCACTGGTAAACATACTGACTCTTCTGTCTCTGTGATTGCGGGTAACAGTGACAAACAAATGAATGGAGTAGCTGAAGTGAAAAATACTCAGGAGGATGGAAATGACAGTGAAGATGAAAGTGACTGCCCGAACCCCTGGCTGGGCGACGGGGAAACAGTGCTAAAGTCCTCCAAAGTGAGAAATCTTGTCACTGAGAAAAGTACCAGACAAGAGAAGAGTCTGCAAAAGCAGGACAAACTCTCGCGGAAGAAGCGGTCGGTTAAAGATATGGCTGAGGACGAAGCAGCAATGATTTCTTTGGACAGTGTTCTGAAGCCAGCTGCGGATCACGATAGTGATGACAGCGACGGCTCGGGAGATGAAGAAGGAGAGATGATTGAACTCAACAAAGTAAAATCGTTTCAGCAGAAGGAACTGGTGAAACGTGCATTTGCGGGGGATGATGTCATTGAGGAGGAGTTTGAGGCTGAAAAGCGACAAGTCATTGAGGAAGAAGGAGATAAAGAAATAGATGTATTTCTTCCAGGGTGGGGCTCTTGGGGTGGAGCAGGTGTGCAACCAAAGAAGAAGTTTGTGAAAAAGATCAAGGGAATCAAGGAGAATAATCGAAAGGACGCTCGTCTCAAAGATGTGATTATCAATGAGAGGGTGAACAAAAAGAACAGCAAGTTCACAGTGTCGAGTGTGCCTCATCCTTTTGAGACCAGAGAACAGTACGAAATGTCGCTGAGGATGCCTATGGGTAATGAGTGGATCAGCCGAGCCACACATCAACGTGCCGTTATGCCGAGGGTGACTGTCAAGACGGGTAAGGTGATTGACCCGCTCAAAAATCCTTTCAAGAGTTCATAATGGGATGGGGGTACTATGGAGCTTGTAGATTATAGGGTGGTTTATCATAAAAGAAGGTTTAGGGGGTATCACAATAAAAGGCCAATAGCGCCAGAGTTACATTATACATGAAAACTTGTCGCTCAGAAGATAAATCATTGATGTGATGGTATTTGGTTGATATCCAGGGCGTTAAAAGAGGCAGATATATATGGTGCCCCTAATCATAAATGCCTCAAGTTCATTGTTTTCTCGAACGTAAGTTTTGATATGATATCTACAGAGCTTCTAATCTATCGTCGATCTCTCTAGATGACAGTTTTCTGAATCGTGGACCTCTGACGCCTTCAACGCCCTTGAAACCCAAAAGATCGTCATTGGGCTCCCCAATCACAGCAATCTCAATAGTATCTCCCGTCATTTCACCCTCAATTGTCTCCTTCAACGTCAACAGGGCAATATGTATGGCGTCCTCCAACTCCAACTCCTCATTCCATCGCTTTTCAAGGAAGGTCTTTGCCGAGGCACTTCCTTTGCCAATGGCTGTTGCCTTCCAAGGGAAGAAAGCCCCACTTGGGTCTACTTGATAGAGACTGTATTTGGCATTGTCGTCATAACCCCCTACAAGCAAACTCACCCCGTACGGTCGAACACCTCCAGACTGAGTAGCCTCCTGCATGATTTTGGCAATATCCTGCACAAGAATCTTGGTGGGAGGGTATTCGTTGTAGATTCGCTTGTAGTTGGTATGAGAGACTCTCCTGGCCGCATCAACAAGAATGCGGTAATCCGGGCCCATACCAGAGTAAACCGTTCCAATGTCAGGAGTGATGAGGGTTGCTTTGGACAGCGAATCAGACTTTATCAACTGTGAGGTGGATTTTTTCTCTGTTGCGAGCACAATACCGTTGGTAGCTAGTGATGGTAGTGTTAGACAATGCTCCGAAGCTCTCTGTAGTACTTTACTCATGAGCGTGTTCACATCAACAACAGATATGAGACACGAAATGCGGAGCATACCTTTTATACCCAGTGACACTACACCCTGGTTAACTGCGTTCAGTGCATATTCAATCTGCACCAGCTTCCCGCTGTGGATCGAGTGAAAATGTTAGTATGTCTCTCTTCATGAGAAATTGAATATATATGACAGTAATGACCCATATATATTCAATTTCTCATAGCAGTAACCCCCATCTGCTTAATCAGCCTAAAATCTCACATACCTAGGAGAAAACGTCGTCAGAGAGAATGAATATCGGTCAGCCATTGTAGATTGGTAGGAATAGATGCGAAACCTCCTGAGCTAACAATACACCACTCCAGCACCGAAGTCAATTGCCGAACTTTCAAAATTGTTGCAGGTAACTCTGTTTGTAATCACCTGCCGCCAGACACTGATTTTTCTCATTGATTGACAATTATTCATTCGTTTGATATACTTCCATTTGGTGGCGCCCTGCTTTATGGTCGGTTTGTAGTTTGGTGATGTTGGCAAGACATGTCGGGTGTTCGAGAGACTAAGTTGGGATGAGACATAAGGTTCATAAGAGTAGCGAGAGAGGAGCCACAGACAGTCAGGAGAGATATTGGCACGACGTTGGATAGTACATATATAGATTTATACATGGATGTTTTATTGTAGCTTTAAGGGGTTCATTCGATGAAAACTGTTGCCACTTTGAAACGCACCAAATTGATGCTTGTTGAACAGGGCTGTCACGTTCGTACCTACTTGAGAGGCAAAGGGAGACGTGATGCTCAAAGTGAAAGGATCAAGGGAACTCTTGAAGCTGAGGGCGAGTGCTGTGCTCTATAAATGACCGATAATTCCCATTTTAGCGATTATAGTACAGGTTGTTGCTAGCGTACATTGAGCTTAGAGAGAAAAACATCACAAACTCCATATACCAGTCTGAGGCAAGAGTTGGCGAGAGCATAATCCTCTTTAGCACCCATTCACTGTAGCTGTAAAAAGGAATCAAGCGATCTCTCGCTTCATTCTGAGGTAGCTTTCCCGGTCAAAATGTTCGGGTGAGGGTGACCGCTGCTCCCCTGATGTGTCTTTTCCTTGCATCTGAAGATATTTTCTCTGCGACAAAAACAAATCTCGTAGAAGTTCTTTGCTTGGCCGTTTGGCATGTATGAAGTTGCAAAAGCCTCCTCGTGAACATTCGTTGCTTTCGTGTTGACGACAACAAGCTTCCCGGAAATCTGTCACAGGACTCAACTCGCAGTAAACCGGTCTTCCATTGTACCATCGATTGTTGAAGTTGTCGCAAGCTTTCTGTGCATCTTCCTCGTAGGCAAACCGGCAATAAACATTCCCCATTAGATCTTGAGAATATATGTTAGTGATAATGATATTCAGTCGGAAAGTCCAGATCATCATATAAGATAGCGCTTAACATACGATCATTATTGTTTTCGCAAACTACTACCTCCTCTACCTCTCCGAAAAGAGCTGCCTCACAGAAGAAGTCCTCATAGAAAGCTTCAAAGTCCTCTCTAATTTGTTCCTCGGTGAATTTGTTATCTGGTATCAGTGCTGGATTCTGATACAGGTTTTGACACAGTATGGTTTGTGAATAGCTGGGTTTAACATGTTTCCGTGAGCACTTATCCCCGTGTCTGCAGGCACCTATTTTATAGTAGAATGAGCTAGGTCAGATGTTAGTATCAAGTACTGAATTTCTCAGTAAAGCTGAATTTCTCTGCGTCCCTGAAGAACAAACCCCCGTATCATTATCGGTGGCGCACGGATCTCCAGTCTGAAAATCAACTCTCGCCCACCTTTCCACTTACCAGTTCACTTTATCCTGCTCAGTGCCGTAAATGGATGCTAAGTAGTTCGCCATCTTTATCACTTGATTCTAATCAGATCACCCCAATAAAATATGAAATCAGCTCAAATACAAGGACACCAGGTATCTCATTTCATGAGGGTGTGGTGATGATATACATTATTTTCAGCCCCAGCATTAATTCACTTCCCATATGACTTCGCCCAGCTCTGTTTAAGAGATGTTGGTATTTAGATTATGTAATCGTTCATATGCACTGACATGCAAGATACTCAACATTGCATATAATGGGGATTGCTACTGGAGATGAAAGGCGTATCTGACAAAGCTGACGATATACGACATGAACTGAATATTTGCGAGAAGGAGTTCCGATAACACATATGAGTTGGAATTGAGAACAAAGATACTGTCTGTTGTCAATATCAGATAATACCTGACCTTTGGTTGCATGATAGTCAGAGGGCAAGTCTACAGATATGGGAGTGAGTAGTAGTGCTTATCTGATACATTCACTCTGTTGAAGCTTTCACTAACAAAACCATTCCCTCCTACAGAATGACGGTGGAACGATTCCCACACGTGGCGAACTAGTGAAGACGAGTGGGAAGGCAAGCAAAGAAGACTCATTTGAAGCAGCGAGACTCAGTAACGAGTCACTATGGACATTGTGCCCAATATCAAGGAAACCGCTGGCTACCCCTGTAGTCTCTGACTATCTTGGCAGACTATTCAACAAAGAGGCTGTCATTCGGTTCATCATCAACAGAGACGACTTCCATGGAGTGGGAACACAGTTTGATTATATAAAGAGTCTCAAGGATGTGGTAGAGCTGCACTTAGAGGAAACAAAGTCTGGGAGGTGGGTGTGTCCCTTATCACAGAAAGAGCTCGGCAACACGGGAACACATTTTGGTTATATAGCTGAGTGTGGTCATGTATTTTCTCTCAAGGCCTTGAAAGAGATAGGCAGCACACAGTGTCCAGAGGTAAGATCGCATATTGTGAGTTTCAGACAAAGCTGGTACCCATACTAACATAATCAGTGTGGCGTCGACTACAAAGAGGAGAATGTCATAAGCATAAACAGCACTGATAAAGATGAGCTGGACAGGTTGGAAAGGCGCATAGAAGTTTTGAAGGAGAAAAGGTTGTCCCATAGTTTGAAGAAGACCAAGAAAGAGTCGAGAACGAAGAAGCATAAGCATCGACTGGATACTGAACTGGAGAATGAGACGATATCAGGTAAAGGGAAAGAGAAGAGGCTCAAGACATGACGAGGTAGGTTACCAATCTACACTACTACTTTGGATGGCATGTCTTTGCCGTCTGTGCATGATCAAAAAACAAGAGACTCAAATAATTCCATATATACAGGAAGGGACTTCAGATTCCAACACGCTGAAATGCTCAGATAACAACACTGCGACTATTCCTTCTTTTCGGATTCAGCAACTTCGGCAAGTATGGGCTACGGCTTGGTTAGTATAATCTGCAAGGCACTAAATTGCTGACAGCCCAAACCCAACACATATGATAACGGCAACTTACAGAAGGCGGGAGATCCGTTTCGGGGTTGAAGGGGGGCGCAGCCTTGCGAGCCTTGTTGTTCATGTACATGCTGTATCCCATTCCTCCCATCATATAAACTGCAAAACCTCAGTCAGTAATTGTCCCAATCAAGAACGGACAACAAGTAAACAACAACCCTCTTGTAGTACGGGTCAATCATAGACGCCGTGTGCCATTCGTACCTGTGGAGCCAGCCAACACTAACACAGTCAGTCTGTGAGCGACGTCAGCTACTTTCGAGTACCAGGGGGTCGACATTTTTAAGTATGTATGTGGTTGAGCAAATAAGGTGAAGCTCTTTCCTGTGAATGTCTTTCGGAGCTTCAATCTTTGCCATTTCGACATAATCCTTCTCAGTAATATCATGTTGATTACGGAAGGTCAATCTACTGAGAATGATGAGGCCATGCCATTTTTTTCTGTCACTGAGATGAGACGTGATATGCGTCCGGGTAAGCTGCAGCCATATGCAGCAGTATGCCGACGTATGCATGATGTATGCGCTAATTACATGTATACTGTGATTGACATCGAGAGGATATTGTGATGAATAGCAATACTAACAACTGTTCTTCCAATAGCTCAATCAACTGAAAAAACTCGCATCAGTATGATAAGCCGATCACAGATAGGATCAGGTTGTTGATTATCAAGACCCTATATGCCAACTCAGTGGCAATCATGAGTGGCGAGGTCGAACAACCTCTCTTAGGCTGCATTCTTCCCTCAACCTCTCAACCATTTGGTTCATAATAATCAAAAATTACATTTCAGATACCTAGGGACAACAGGGACATGAACTAACAATCAACTTCACTAGTATAGATACCTGTCTGCTGATTATGTTCTAACACCAGTGTAAAAGCCGCGAGCCCAGTTACTGAATCCAGCCCACCACACTCTGAATTGAGTGTTGAGCCACGAAAGACCATTGCTGACATGCTGAGTGCCAAAGCGTGACTTGGAGGGGGCAGATCCAGTGAAGTACTGGTACTGCTCTTTGGCCAGCCGGACGAGTTGTTCGTGGGTGGTCTCCTTGTGTTTGATACCAAAAGACTCAAGATAGGACTGCAAATCGCTGTCAGACCACGAACTGAAGTCAATGTAGCTGGCGGCTGATTTCTTGGCACTATCAAACCCATCCTTCACCTTTGTGGCACCGTCGCTGGAGTGCTTGGATAGTGTGTCGTAGTACTCCTTGGCTTGTTCGACAAGCTGATCTCGTGTCTCGGCCGCCTTATCAGCATTCTCCCCCAGCCACTGGCGAAGGTTCTCAGTTGACCAGCTGCTGAAATCCCAAGAGTCCGCCTTCACAGGAGCAAACTTGTTCTCTGTAGCCAGTCTCACCAACGTGCGATGAGTGGCGAAATAGGGATAGTCAACCCCTCGAGCATCCAAGAAATTCTTAAGTTTCTTGTTTGGCCACTTCTTAACGACCGACTCAAAAGGGGCAGATATCTCAAAGTCGGAGGCAGCATCAGAGGCCGAAGAGGCCGCAGAGTAGAACCAGCTATTGTACTTCTTGGCCAAATCAACCAACTGATCCTTAGTGTAACCGCCTGTTGATTCAACATTGGCGCCAAAAGAGGAAATATACTTCTTCAGATCTGACTCTGACCAGGTGCTGAAAGCACTGTCCTTAATTTTCTCATTGTAAGAAATCAAGTCGTTGTAGGCAGACTGTGCCTTCTTCTGCACACTGGCAACGCCTTCCTTGGCCTTGTCCTGAACAGCAGCAGCTCCTTCTTTGACCTTGTCCTGAACCTTGGCAGCACCTTCCTTGGCCTTGTTGACCCCTGCCTTAGCCTTGTCGGCAGTCTCATCCTCAGCATCACTGTAGTGCTTCTTGATCTTCTCAATCAGTTCCTCTCTGCTGCCATCAGCGTTCTGCTTCTTCTCCTTCAACCAGTTCTTCAAATCATCAGTAGACCAAGAGCTGACGTAAGAAACAAACTGCTTCTTGGGACTGATGGGCACATACTCATTCTCTTCCACAAGCTCAATCAACTTCTTCTTGCTGTTTTCAGCCTCCTTGGGGATCTCAATGTCGCGCAAGTTCAGAAACTCCTTCAGCTTCTCAATGGAGATGCTGTTCAGGTCAGGCTCAAACCAGGAGCCAGGGGTGTGTCTGCTGAGCCACGACGAGGTGTCCTCTTTGAACAGCTCAGAGTGTTCCTTCAAGTAGTCCAAATCAAACTTCTTCTTGGACTTTACCAACCCGTGTGCTTCAGCCCATTTCTTAATTTGAGACTCTGACCACCCGTCAAAAATTGAGGACGATTTTGTCTTTGACCTGTCGAAAAAGGAGAAGTCACTCAATTTTAGGGACTTCAGCCAGTTTTCCTTTTGGTTCTTCTTAGACAGGTGGTCCTTCAAAGAGTTAGACCGAATCAGTTTGACGTAATCATCATGAGACAGACCTTTCTTGTAGCTGACCTTATGTTGGTCAAGCCAGTCAGTCAACTCTTTGGTCGTCCACTTGTCATAAACCCAGCTGGCCAAATAACTGGAGCCAGGCTTTGAACCTTTCTTAGCCAGCTTGTTGTAGTTGTCCTTAGCAATCTGCAGCAAGTCCTTTCCAGATACCGACTTGTCATACTTGATGTGGGCATCATCAAGTAACCGCTTCAACTGTGTGTCGGACCAGCCGTCGAAAACCCATTGAGAAGCATCATTGTAGGCTTCAGAGAGATAGTTGCCAGTCTTGGAGAGAGATTCTTTGATCGAAGTTTTGAATTGCTCGTAGTAAGACTCCGGGTACCCCTGCCATTGACTATGGAGGCTTTCGTCGATTGACTTCTCGAGTTCCTCCAGGTTCTTTTGGGCAAGGTCGTTCCATGTTTGCTTCGCCAGCCTGTACAGTTCAGTCTTGCTGGTATTCTCGTCGAACTTCACATCGTTGTCACGGAGAAATCTGGAAAGCGCTGTTAGAGTATGTCCTGTATTATCTCCTAATAAGACTAATGATACTTACTGCTGAAGCTCATATTGATTCCAACGCTGGTATGGTTCCTTCAAAGCCTGGAAGGGCCATTGAAAGGCCATTCCGAAGGCGGCGTATACCGCAATGATTTGAAATAGAAGTAGAAGACGCATCTTGACTATGAGCACCTATCGTAGTTCACGTTCATGAGTACAGCCTGGTGACAATTTACAGTCTAAATCGTGTTCTTCGAAAACACCCGATCTCACACGTTCATTCAAATCTTAGGCCTCTATGGTGGAAACAGCACGCAGGGCCAAAGATATAAATACCGCTGGGCTCAACCCCATCTCGTCATTCGGGCCACGAGCTTTACTCAATTGCTGTAGGGTGCCCCGATTTGTATGTAGTATGGCGGCCTCATAGTAAGAGCATCTCGGTAACAGCCATTACATCATAAGGGACACCATTCCCGCCCCTTCTTGCGTATGCTTGTAACGTGCCCTGACCCTCTGACAAGCCTTAAGAGCCTTAAAGGGATGACGAAACCATCTCTCACTAAACTTTACATTGGCTTCGGGCTTCGAGACTCGTCAATTTCAGAACAAGAGAACCCCAGACGAGACAAATGACAGTACCCAATTCAGGTCTTGACAGGGATAAGCCAGGTGAGGTGCGCATTGAATTGAAGTAACCAATAGTGATTACATCACATCAATTCTTACTGCGTGGGCAGCTTCTCCATACTATTGCTTTTCTCATCACCAAAACACATCACCAAGTGGGCCAGAGAACACGTGCAATGCTTATGGAGCACCTCTGAGCAAACAGTATTTGCGAGCCTCTCACCCAGTGTTGTTCCACATGGAGGCCATCACTGTACTCTTCTCTTGGGCACATTCAACATGTAGATGCGTTGTTTGCAGCGAACCAGCCAGACGATGTCATCACTCTCCACATTTGCTGCGATCCGCATGTCTCCACTTTTTCCCATCCGGGCCAGAATTGTAATTGCCGGAATAGGCAGGAGAGTCTGTGATGGAGGAGATAGTGGATGACGTCATATTCTATTCTATTCTCTTCTCTGTCCCAATACGGGTATGAGTGTCTCAACATGGGTATGTCCCATAACAGGGGCTTGTTGCCCTCTCAAGGGTTGGCCTGTTTGCTTTTCAGACTCTCAATGGAAAGGATGGGTTGACTGAAGGGAAAGACTGCACGATAATATGATGTAAATAAGGTACAATTGCGCTTTGGATGTCGGGTTTGTTGTTGGTTTTTAACAGGAGATATTTGGTAGAAGTACGCGGCAGTAGTCGAAAAGGGTGTTACCAGTTCGAAAGGCGGAGGAATCACTGAGACTCTCAAACAGAAGAACGCGCCGAAGTTTGGTGAATCACGCCTGGGATACATTTGATATCTCCTGTGATATTTAACCATTCCATCACCCTCACTCGTCCTCGATGGATAGCACCCGCCACGCTTCACCCTATTCGGGTGCAGGAGCAAACAGCGCCAGTCCCCTATCAAGTGTCCCTTTGGCCATCCCCTTACAGATATTCACATCCACTCCCGGCTCTGGAGCAAACGGCAGCGCTTCCAATAACCGCGCCGTGACTCTGGCCAATATCGACAGAAGCAGTCTGGGAATTCAGGGTGTGGGCGTTCCAGGGGTGCCTCTGATCCAGCGTATATCACTGGCCTTCAAGAGTCAAATTGGAACTGAGATCTCCTGGGCGTTGAGCACCCTTGTGAGACTCTCTCATTCGAACCCGGAGACACTGTCGTTCAAAGTATTGACGTTTCTTCCCAAGCAGCTGTTGCGGGTAATTTCCACGTGGCTGGACTCTCTTGAGCAAAAGTCCGATCGGTTCGTGGTGGTGGAGAGCAACTCAGACTACGATTTACGGCAGAATGCATATGATGCCGCTTTAGCTCTGAGGAATTTGCTGCAGGACCAGGACAACTCGCATCATTTGGCTTCGCTCCCTGAGGTGAAGCCAATACTGGTCAGGTCACTGGGGCTCTTTGAAGAGCCGTCCTCATCGTTCCATTTCGAATTCATCAACTATATGATTGACGTGACTGAGTCTACAAGCTCTTTTTTCATATCTGAACAGGGGTCAGAGGCAACGGCGGACGAGGAGTTGCTTTTCGAGAAGTTGCTGGCCATACTGAACGAGTCCAACGACAGGGCTGCCATTATTCCGAGTTTGGTATCTGTGACGCGTTTGCTTGTCCGGGATACTCCCGACTGCAAACTGGCCCAGAAATTCCCGGCAAAGCTGCTTGATGTGTTGGCATCCTACCTAAATCTCCCTTCAGACGCGTATCTTATCTCCACTACTCTTGATTTTTTCTACCAGTTTTGTGCCAACTCGCCCCGCAATATCCAGCGGCTTGTTGACCAGAATGCCATGCCAGGACTGATTGCCAGTCTGATCAGTTTGGTCACCGATAATCACAAACTGGCACCTTCTGCTTTACCCCGACCGTTCTCGCTGCCTCGGCGGACGCCGAAACCTCCGCCTTCGTTGCCGCCAACATTGCCGCTCTCTACTGTCAATTACCTGCTGTCTCTACGCGAACCTGACCGGGCGACCCAGTGGATGCGCGCGTCGTATATAAACAATCCGGATGGAGAGGTGACGCAGATTTCTCTATGGAAGGCCTATGAGTCTCAGTTTGAGCCGCACGTGCGCACTGCCCATAAGTTGCTCCCTGCCGTGGATTTCATCAAAAATGTCAGCAATGCCTTCAGGGACTCGGCAGCGATGGTGGTGCCCTTGCCTGATGGAGGCCGCAAGTTCATCATCAAGGGCATTGAGCCTCGGGAGTTCCCGATTGATCCGCTGAAGTTTGTTCCCAACAGAGTGCCTATAAGGCGGGGAAACAATGCGGCGCTGAAACTGGGAGAAGAATATTCCAATGACAATATACACGTGACTGTGCCTCGCACGAACGTCCAGCTCACAGAAATCAACTCGTCGGCCTTGTCGGTGATCTTCAGCTTGATTAGAAGTGAGGTGGAAGCCTGCATTGAAGGTTTCACAGCTTACAAATCCGAGCTAATTGATCTGCTCTGCCAGATCGGCAACCCCGAGGTGTGTGGAGGCATCACCGACATTCTCGACGGCATCTCCGGCTCAAACCTTAGCTCTGCTCCGGCCCCTGCATCCTCAACGGCTCCGGCCGCCGGTGTGTCGCAAAGCTAATCTTACGCTATGCAGTGAGGACGTGCCGTGCCCCTTGCAGTTCCTTGTACAGTACATTTGCAGTCCTTTGTATAATACAGTTTTATCTCATTCACGTCAAACCATCCGAGGTACCCCTTACTTTTCTATTTGCTTTATTCACTTTATTCTGTTTTTCGTCCTCCCTCCCTCCCCGCTCCGTCTCCCCTTCAATCTCGCGTAGACCCCTCCCTTTGCATCACGTGAGTTTCTTCATCTCTGCGCCACTATCGGTTTTTACCTTTTTGAGAAGCGGCTTTGTAAGATGTCTTCTCGTACTTTCTGGTGGCGCCTTATGATTAGTAATGAGGAGACATCACGAAAACTTATTGTGAAGGTGGGATGTTCATTACTAATACTCACGGCACAGGAAGTTGATGTGGAGCTGTATAAACGTATTTATATAGGGAGGGGCTACTCTCAAAGTGAATAAATGTTTTTAGATGGAAGAGCATTCATTCTACAGCAGAGCATTGTTTCTACAGCTTGAGCATTGTTTGGTTACTGATATCAATAAACAAATAAACATACAAGTCATCAAAGAAAGCTTTCGTATCCGATAACTGCAGGCATTTGTCGACTCAGATTGATCATAGACACTTCCAGCGACGCATATTACACACTTGCCGCTGATTTCCCGAGATAAACACGACAATGACCCAGGAAACAGCTATCCCCGTGGCCACGACAGTCACTGCGACTCCCAATGTGTCCTACTTCCTGCCAAAACAACCGGCCCCAGTAGGAAAGCCTGTGCCGACTATTCCCGAGTCTCAGCTGCCGAAGTTGTTTCGCAGCCTGAAGATTAAAGACCTGGAAATCAAGAACAGAATATGGGTGTCTCCCATGTGCATGTACTCTGCCAAGGATGGCTTTCCTACTCCGTTCCATTTCCAGCACTACAGTTCACTTGCTACTCGGGGCCCGGGTTTGGTTGTGGTGGAGGCGACTGCTGTTGCTCCCGAGGCCCGCCTCGGGGATAATTGCCTGGGGATCTGGACAGACGAACATGCCGAGAAGCTTCGGGGCATTGTGGAGTTCGCTCATGGTGTTGATCAGGTGATTGGTATCCAGCTGGGCCACAGCGGGCGGAAGGGGAGTACTATTCCTCCGTATGTGAGTCTTTTGCAGCCTTTGAAAAAGGAGGAAGGCGCATTTGATGACAAGATTGTTGCTCCCTCTGCTATCAGTCACCGCGAAGGGGTGCTTCCAGTCCCTCATGAACTGACTGTGGAAGAGATTCACAAGGTGGTGGAGAGCTTTGGCGTTGCGGCTAAGCGAGCTGTGGAGATTGCCGGATTTGACTTTGTTGAGATCCATGCCGCTCACGGATACCTTCTGAACACTTTTCTCAGTGCCTACAGCAATAAGCGCACTGATGAGTACGGTGGCAGTTTTGAGAACAGAATTCGAATCCTGCTGGAGATTATTGACTCTGTGAAGAAGAACGTGGGAGAGTCTGTTCCTATCTTCGTTCGCGTATCAGCTGAAGAGGGCAAAGACGACGATCCTACCACCTGGAAACTTGAGGATACATTGAGATTGACTGACTATCTCATTGAGAAGGGAATTTCTGTTTTGGACGTTTCCAGCAGAGGCAATGTTTGGGATGCCGATCACGGAACACCCACATACCTTGATCATTTCAAGCTAGCGAAGAAGATCAAGGACCACGTCGGAGATAAGCTACTGGTGACCTCAGTTCGAAACATCGACTCTGCTGAAACGGCGGAGAAGATTCTCCAGGAGGGCATTGACGCTGTTTTCGTCGGCAGGGGTTTCCTGCGTAACCCTGGCCTGGTTTGGACTTGGGCAGATGATTTGAAGATCCGCCTTCACCAAATCCAGCAGTACGAATGGGGATTCTACCCTAAGATTGGGAAATAGATGTGATTTTGCTAGGTAGGGTATAAGCGGTGATAGACGCGCGCCGATAGATATAAAGATAAAGCAAGCTTATGCTTATGGTTCAGGTATACCTTCAAATAGGATTGATCAGAATTGATATGTACTAAAACCTCGGAATCATGTTCTAGTCAATACGTGCATTGGGAATCTCGTGATTTTCGTTTGCTTTGCTTTACTGTATCCCACGTATCATCATAAACATTCTATCTCTCATTGGTCTCCAAATCTATATAATTCATAACCCATTCGTGCATCTCATCGCCAAAAAAAAAACCATCAAAAAAAAAAAATGAACAATCAATCAAAAAGAAACATACTCTGGAAAATAAATAACAGAGTATGATATCATAACAAATTGAGTAGTGGCCAGCAGCAGCCACCGAAGAACTCATTGAACCTTCTCTTCATTCTCAGGAGCCAATTTGAGTGCTTTTGTTGACAAAACAGCTCCTGGATAACAAAGCAGCGTCGTCTTTGGTGTTTTCATGAACAATCGACTCGACGCGAGAGATGACCGGCAGCGGGTACTCCCGATCCTTCATCAGTGAAACAATGCGCATAGCATGCCCCATATGGCCCCAGTAGACATAAGCGCGCGCCATACTCTCATATGAAGACGGCTCAGCCATGTTTTTCGAGACAATATAGTCAAAAAGCATTTCAGCCTTTGTCAAATCGGTCAAAGCCCATCCTCTGATGAGAACATTCGCCATGTACACATTGAGATCGACATTGTATCGGGCCATCTCCCGCATCACCCAAGCTGTCGTTTTCATTTGTTTGTTGTAAACGCAGCTTTCCAGTAACGCCTGGAAAATGGGCTGGGTGGGCCTGACAGACACGGTAATGCCATACTTCTTACTGTTTGTCCTCCCACTTAGAGGATGAGCCGATGTCAAGATATTGTAGAACTCCACAGCGGCATCCACGTCTTTGAGGAGAACGCCTCGAGCGTAGATCAGCGCGGCGTAATGCTCGGCATTTGGTCTCTCACCCTGTTTTGCCATCATAGTCAATACTGCGTCAGCTTGGGCTATGTCCACTGTTCCAGCAGTTGTGTAGCAATCAATCAGCAGTTTGAAGGTGTGGCTGGACATTTGCACCTGAGCCTCTTCAATCCGGCGAACTATATTGAGGGCTTTCTCCCTGTTCCTTTCGGTATGCACATAGTACTGCAGCATCGTATTAAAGGGGGCAATTTTGGGAACGTAGTTTGGAGCTGCCTCCATCTCTTCAAACAAACGTTCTGCCAAAGCACTGTCGCCAGTCCTCAAACAGGCAGAGATGACTGTCCCGTATGTCACACTAGTTTTCTTCACTCCCAGAGCGTCCATCTCAGAGAACAAATAAATTACGTCCCGAATGCGCCGGGCTTTGGACAGTTTAGCCAAAACCGCATTGTAGAAAAAAGTGGTGATGGGCACATGATTCTCCCGAGCCTCAGTGAGAAGTTTCAAAGCCAGACTGGCATCATCGTTGCCTTCGACGGCAGAGGGCGAGGATCCCACGATAAGTTGCCCGTATCCTTTTGAGCACGGGGTGGCGTGCAGTTGACGGAGATGTCTATACGCATCAAATGCAGTTCTGAAGTCAAAGTCAGCGGCCGCCCGAACAACGCTTCTATAGATTGTCACCCAGGCAGAATAGGCTGCCTCGCTTGTTTCCGGGGCGGGGAAAGCCTTTGCCGCCTCCTGAAGCACAATAGCAATGACCTCCCTGTATTTCTTCTCCCCCGCAGCTTCAATAAGTGCAGCATATGCTTTTGGAGACAAAGGGATTTCGTCATCAAGCGCGTTCTCAAACTTCCGCACCGCCAAAGGAAACTTCGTCTCCGAGCGGCACAGAAGGATGATGTCATTGGACCTAATCAGATCGCCCTGAGACAATTCCAGAGAGGAAGCATAGGAGTTGACGGACCCCGAGGAGAACGACGGCTCCATAGCAAACGAGGTAGGTGCAGTAGAGGCAGTACCAGCAGTAGACGGCATGGTCTCTACAGATTCAGAGACAGCCATGGGTTTGTTAGCAGCAGCCTTTCCCTTGACATTTCCGTCGTCACTTCCAAATGCCCGGCTGGAGGATTGAGCCAAAATGCTGGTATCTTTGCCGAGTATATTGAGAGCGTTGGATATGTCAGCGATGAACGGGTCTGATCCTTTGACAGGTCCCGACATGAAATCCTCCAAAAACAACATGAATCCTGCAGATAATTGCTGATGAAGTTCTGGATCGAGTTGTCTGGAGAACATCACCTCATTGACAAACACAATATACTGTGACAGCACGTGAGCAGCAATGAAAGCAGATTCCGACTTGGCTTGTAGGTACCCTTCAGACACTCGGCTCCTTTCAGCCCCAAGAAACAGCAGAAGCTGGAGGATTCCGGCAAAGGTTTTATTGCTGTTGTTACATCCGCTGAAAAAGAAAGTCGAGTCAACCAATCCCAGAGCAGATTTGAAATCCAAAAGACCCCTTTGAGAAACCATCTTCACCAAGGCAGAAAATATATCAGCGGCCACATCACGCTGAGTTTGCAGTACCGTCTCCTTTGCCAGATCTTCCATTGTAGTGCGTCCATTGTTGACAGGGACATGGGAATAACTCTCGGTAATCAAACGGCACATTGTCTGGAACATCTCCAGCACTGTCGGCCACAACTGTATATCCTCAGTCAGAAGATAATCGCAAACAGCCAGGAGAGTTACTTCATCCCAAACAGCACCCCGGATTTGAGACTCCTTGATGAGCTGCAAAACTTCATTAGTGTCATTCTGTCGCATGGCCAGATTCAGATAACTGATACGTGCCACATCGGCTGCTCTCGAAGCCATTTTCTTGTGTGGAGCGAGGAAATTATAGATTTGCTTGGCCAAAGTGTATGGTACATCATTATTGGGTTTGGATGCTGCTGTTATCAGTTCGACAATAGCATTGGTGGATGCAGAAAGTGGTACTGTCGAAGGGTTGACACTGGCGCGAACATCTGCCTCCTTTATGCATTTCCAGGCTGCGTTAACGTCGCCCACGTGAACAAGACCCAACACCAAACCATCAAAAATAGCATTGAGAGTTCCTTGCGCCGAGCCAGCAGCCCTCGCTGATTCCAGAAACTTCACCGCATCTTTCGCACGGCCCGATGTCACCAGGGCTTCAACCAACAGGGCAGACATCGCGTTAGAAACAGAGGCAAGCGTTTTGTTGTCAGGGTTTTGCTTCAGGAGTGTCTTGAAACTCTCATACACACTGATTGCCGCATCAGCATTCCGTACCTCAGAGTAAAGTCTCATTAATAAATGGTAGAAATCTCCGGAATGTTTTATGTCGTCATGCATTTCCATTTGCTTGATGAGATCCAAAGATCGTTCAAACTGTTTGAAATCAACACATCCCTTCAAAAGTTTCATAAGTAGTGAGGAGTCATAATTTCTTAAATGGCCGCCAGCCATGGAAGCAAAATACAGCTTGAGGGCGACGGTAATGTAACCTGCACTTTCCTCGATCGTCTTCATGGCTGCCTCTAAGTACTGTGATGAGTAGCCAATCTTCAATACGTTACCTCTTTGCCTGCTGGCAAAACAGGGAGCAGATGCCATGTTGTCCAAAGCAAACGCGGCATCCAGAAGGCCCGTCAGAACATGGGAATATGTATGTGTATCAGGTCTAACATGACTAGCCAGCATGTCCTGATAGACCGACATCAAAAACTCCACCATTTCAGGAATGGAACTAAAGTATCCTGGGGACGCAAGGATTGCCCGCATGACTGTATTGTATGTGTCTTTGCCTGTGGGCAGGGATGCATTCGCTTGCTTCAGAAGCTTGTAGTGATTTAAGACGGCATCCAAATTACCATCCATAAAAGCGGAAACAATCACATCTTCTGCGGAAAGCGATTTTGAAAGTTCCATCATCGATTGGTGTCTGTCGAATGATGCAGACGCGTCAGATGTTCCTTCATCTTTCAACTCAGACTCATTAGGGAGTTCAGATTGGACAACGGTACTCTTATCAGCGACTGAAGCTGTCCCCTCATCCTTCTTTGAGGCTGACGACTCCAGAATTGCTTCCTCAGTGTGCGAAATGACTGTTTCATTGCTGAATACAGCGACATCAGGACCGTTCCCGTATTCCGGGTTCAGCGTATTGTGATGAAGAGCATCAGATGTACTTGCCTCTTTCTTTGTTTCGACCTGCGCCTCCTCTGCAGTTTCATTGGCTTCTGCTTTCTTCTCATCTCCTACCTTGGGTTCTCTGTTGGATGGCTGATAGGCCGACGTGCTGTACCGCCTTCTCCTGTTCCCAAGCACCCTTTCGCCACTCTGAGCCTGTTCCCGAACAGCAGACAGCTCCAAAGCCTGTTTGGAGCTTGCTCCCACGCAGAACGAGCTTCGCCCGCGCTTCCTCCGAGTCTTGCGATCACTTATTCGTTCTCCAGTACCGCCGTCAGTCAGCTGGCCCGAGTTGTCCTCATCGTCGATTCCGCTCAACTGGAAGGACTGTACATCGGACCCATAGACCGACGGCCCGGAGAAATAGTATGCATTGAAATGAGGATTGCTGTTTTTATCCGAGTCGAATCCGCTACCGTGGGGACTGAAAAAGTCTTTGGGAACAAGCTTGTTGTGCTTTGAGTAGAGAAGAGGGTTGGATGGGTTGAAAAAGGACGGCTGGGACTGAACTGTAGATGCAATAAACAAGTTCTTCGCCACGGCAGCATGCCGCGACAAAGACTTGAACATCATCTTGTCCCGCTACTATTTCGCCTGCTGGGTACCCATGTGCCGACTACTGAAAAAAGGGCTAGCGAGATTGAGGGGAGTATTCCTGCAACCTGTCTTTCAATACCGACAACGATGTTGACAATGTGCCACAGGCATTTGATGATATGTTGTCGGTGGCGTGCAGACAGATGTATCAAACGACCCTGTGGGACAATCGCTCCCAGACCTAAGTAGTATCAACAGTGTCGATACTGTACTGCAAGGATATTATATTGAAACATCACAGGCAGATCATCAACATACATTACAACCAATCAATCAGATACTATTCTACTTACTGGATAACTCATTGCGGGAAATGAAATGAAAAATTCCTGGAAGGTCAACATGCAAGCACATGCATAGGTGGTGTACCGTAGCCGGCGATGGCGGGACTGGCGGTGTACGGAATGAGTGAATAATGAGGCGGCGTGTTTGTATTGTAAGGGCCATTGTGAAGTATGCTATAGGCGGAGAGGCGGCAGTTGCGTACACCGATGGTGCAGGGTAGCAGGAAAGTTTTGAGCTGGGTTGAGACCTTATTTGGCGTGGAGCAGTGAATTATGGAGAGGAGGCCTGTGGTGACTTTGACAGGTATGTTTTTAACTGACAGGTGGATAGTTTGGAGAAACCGTTAAAGCAATATTTGCTAATTAATAATGATATTTCTGCTCATGTTGTGTTTTTCATTTCAATAGGTTCACTTGCATGTTCAGAAGGTAATGAGTGGCGAAGGTCATTTGCAAGCAACTGATATCCTTGTCGCTTTTGATTTTAAGTTTGGTGTTGATGAATGGAATACTGTGTGGAAGGAACCAACCGGAAAGTCAAATAGTGTTTGATGGTGGAGACTCACATGGGTGAGGAAATATGTTTCGGTGTAATGGAACTGGGGTTCATGCACGATGTTTGTAGCTATTGAGTCAAGTACATTATCAAGCGGCAACAAAGCTTTGGATGTGATGTGCCAGGCTTCCTTCCCTAGCAGGCTTTCAAACAGAGTGCCAAAGAATGTCAGTGAGTCGTTGAAGGTTTTAACCGATCAAACTCGACGCTAATATTGCTTCTCAGGTAGTTACACTGAGTAACTACCGATGCAGCTAGTCCGGCATGCGCCACAGAAATGCCTCATTGGTAACGGTAACCACAATTAGCTCGGAGTTACTGCAGGACTACGAAAACAAACCGGAAAGATTAATCAAGACCTTGCGGTCTCATCACGGCCAATTTTTCATCATGGAATATGCCGCTCCGTTGGCAAAAAGATTGAAGGAGAAAAAAAGGCATAAAGGATCTTTGAAGAGTTGCCTCAATTGTATGTGGGATACTGGCACTCGTTCTGCATTGAAGCGGTGGCTGAAAGCTTGGGAACTCTCATGAGAAAGCCTGTAAGAGGCCAGATAGGCCGCTGTGAAGAACCAATCTCTACTCAGAGGTGCGCTCGTTTCCTCCAAGACTTAGCAGGTGATTATGAAGCAGAATAAAGTCCATTTTTAAGACGTCCCCTAAATTAATCTGATGTTAATTTTACATCTAATTTATGATCCGTTGAATCCCAGTGGAAGAATTGTAAAAAGCTGAGACGATGATTATTGCGTTGGATGCCGGTTCGTTTGAAGGTGAACAGATTCTGTTCTCGGCAGTATTGACTCAATTTTGCTTAGCATATGTATCTCAATAGTATTGAGATCAAAATTCTAAGCAAAATTCATAGATCACGGTAAATTCAGAGTAATCACATGAAGCTTGACTATCTATCACGGGCCAAGCATTGATCAGTCTCGAGAAACGTTCGACTATACGGTTCTACAGCGCGTCTGAGTTTCTATTCGCGTTTATTATGTTCATCAAAAGCACGATAGATCAGCGTGATGCCATGTTTATTAGGTTCTATCGATTCTAGCAAGATTAGTGAGGAGCAGTCAGAAAAGGCTTGGAGTTTCGAGATACCCCTGCTTGTTTTGAGTTCACCTCTATTCTGGCACTGAGCATTTTGGTATGACCTTGCATGCTTCCCTCAATGCGTTGATTACTCTTTGACAGAATAAGATCTCTGAAACATTTCGTTGACCTCAGTCAGGTAGTAGGTTCCAGGTCTCAAATCCTCAATGGAACCAGCAGGCTTGACACCCTTTTTCAGGTGAATTTTCTCTCTCAGAGCCAAACATTGCTCGTATTCTTCCGGAGTCTTGACAGTTCTGTTGTCCAGCTTGTTTTGGATGTCAAGAACCTCAATGATTTTGCTGATGTCACCCTTGACAACAACAGAGAAAAGAGTGGCGGCCAAACCAGATCCGTAGGAGAAAAGCCCAATTCTTTTGCCTTGCAGCTTCTCAGATCCAACATAGTAGAGACAGGAGGCCAGACCAGAGTAGACAGAGGCACTGTACATGTTACCGCAGTTGGTAGGGACAATAAGAGAAGCGGAAAGTCTCTCCTTGGACAGTTCCTTCGCAGCAGCCAGAAAAGCCTTCTCGACACCCTTGTCAGTCAAGGTCTTTTGATAATCCATGGTCGCAAACTCCTCGGGGATTCCGGCATCGGCAAAACTGCTAGGATCGTTTCGGTAGTCGTTGAAAAGAATTCTGGCATACGACTTGCTGACCAGCTTACATGTAGGAGCGTGGAAGGCCATGTAGTCAAATCGCTTCAATCCCTTCTCAGTGGTGTCCAGCCCCAGCTTCTCCGCCTTCTTGTTGTAGTGCGTGTAGGCCTTATCCAACGCTTGCGTGTAGCATGTCAGAGAATAGTGGCCATCAACATAAGGGTACTCAGAGGTGAAGTCGGGCTTGTAAAAGTCGTACACGTGTTCCATGTGGGTGCCTCTCGCCGTATCAAACACAATAGGAGCGTCAGGCCCAATCAAAAGTGCTACTGTTCCAGCGCCTCCGGTCGGACGAGCGTTTCCCTTATCGTAGATGGCAATGTCGCCGGCAACAACAATTGCATCTCGCCCATCCCAAGCAGACGACTCGACCCAGTTGATAGCATTCAGCACAGCATTGGTACCACCGTAGCAGGCATTAACTGTATCTACACCTTCCACATCCGTGTTGTCACCAAACAGCTGCATCAGCACAGACTTCACCGACTTTGACTTGTCCAACAGAGTCTCGGTACCAACCTCCAATCGGCCCACAGAGGCAGGATCAATGTTGTACTTGGTGAGCAGCGACTTGAGCACCGTCAGCGACATGGAGTAAATGTCTTCAGTGTCGTCAACAAATCCCATGTTGGTTTGGCCCAGACCAATGGTGTATTTGCCCTTGGACACGCCATCATACTCTTCAAGAGCTTCCTGGTTCACACACTGCGGCCCTCGTTAGTATAAATTCGACGCGTTTCGCCAAAAGTTCAGCGCGATCCATGTCGCATTTTAGCAAACCCGACATTCTGAAGCCCTACTTACCTTTGAAGGAATGTAGATATCAAAGGCCTTGATACCAACATTCTGGGGTCGGGCATATGTCATCTTGTAAAGCGGTGAAAAATCGGTCCGTGTTTGCTTGCAATCGCCTGACTTCTACAACCCGCAACGAGCGTGTCTTCACTTCACTGATTGAATAATCTTTTACAAGCACCCAACTACAACGTCAAGGCAGCCTCGTTTGCTTATATACGCTCAACAACTGAACTTCTCCCGCTTCACCATCAGATCCACCACTTCACCATAGTCGCTCGTCGGTGAACACGTCCACCATTTTTCCAGAGTGGAATCTCCAGGGAACATTTGAGGAACTCAAGAAAATCGAGCCAAAAGGTAAATTTTTTGTACTT
>JAKTWI010000358.1:0-24675 GCA_030561065.1 Sporopachydermia cereana | reverse complement strand
TACTTGAACGTCTTCGTATCACCACCCAACCTCTCGAATTTTTCACAGTCAGAACGGATTTGCCTCTATTTAAGTTCAAACACGCAGGCACACGCAGACACACGCAGGCACACGCAGACACATGCAGATGGCTACATGGCAGGGCAGAAGCAACTCAATCTGCCATACTACCCAACAATGGGCTGCAGACCAGGTTGTCTCAATTTCAACTCACCCTGGGAACAACCAATTCATGCAGAGAGTAATAATCACAGCTTGAGTACTTTGTTCATACCTCTGAAAGAAGAGTCCAAACAATCAAGCCATTCTACAGGCCCAGCTTGATGGTTTCGCAGGTCCACGCCAGCCAGATCCCGGGGGAGTCTCGCAACATACTCTGAAACTGCCCACCCGAAACGACAAAATAGGCAACAGTTGCTGAACCCAGTTAGGCTTTTCCCTGAATGCGCTCAAGATGCGTTTCATACTATATGGTGCCGGTGCACAGTTAGTAGTTCTTGCATTGATAGAATCGATAAGCTGATAAGTAATGGAAATAATCAATATTTGATATGGTAAATGCAGAAATATGTCTCACACTCAACCATTTCTCTCGCCAGCAGCTCTCCTCAGAAAACTCCTGCCGGGAAAATAAGGTTTAAAAGGCCTGCGCTCCAGCCAAACCTACAAACTTTAATCGCACCACGTCCTACCCAACGCTTTTCGTTTCCACTATGGTGATACTTCAGGCCCCCGGCACGCCTGGACGAGTAGAAAAGCCAATAAAAATGAACTCTCGCTGCCTATTGGTAGCCTGAGCTGCGGCATCAAGGAACCGCCTGATCCCTCTGAGCCAGGCAGTCAAGTGCTATCTCGCAATCATTGGCAAACTGCCCTGCCTTTACATGTGCCAGGCTGTCCACCTCTGAATGTTATTATCTGTGAACATGAATCGCTTGGCTGCCTATAAACATACTAAGGCAACAGAAGGGGAAACACAAAAACTTGCCAGTTTGAGCTCGAGTCAGATAGGCCAAAGTCGCCCAGCGGTGCAGTAGGCGTGGCATAATCACGTAACCAGCGGCCGCCCGTAGAGTACCGTGATATATGCCAAAGTTTGCCGCACGGTCTGCGCAAATAAGCAGTTTTTGCTATTATTTTCCCAGGAATTAGACACCTATGCCTATAAAACTCATCTGGCAAACATCACCTCATCCTATACACATTCTTCACTTCTCCACCGTCCCCAAACACATCTCAACAGTCCCCAGAATGTCTGTGTCAGCTCATTTGTTTCTCATTTGTGTCTCCATTCAGATTTGCCCGCTTGGAATTAGAGTTTGCAACTATATGTCACTTAGCGCGAGACTGAACCTTGACACGAAGTTTGTTTGCTCGACAATTTTTTCAGGACCTGCAGGATTAACAGGAGAAGCCAACCTCACTGCTTCTCTTTCATGATATGTTTGTAGATGTTGCATTTTTTCTCTTGTTCCATATGTTTGTTAGGTGTGGCTGTTTGTTATTTGTCAGCTAGGTGATCTTGTAGGTGAATCAGGGTGAAAAGAGTCGACTGCTGTTGCATTATCGCATACCCTTCAGTGGTTTCTGTGCTGGCAGTATTAGTAGCTGTGGGAAGAAAGGGGGAGCCAGAGATTGGCCATTTGCCGGAGTTGAGCTGGAGCTGAGCAACACAAGATAATTTGCTCAAAATGTCTACTACCACTACTACGGAGACGAAGACCCGGCAGTCTAAGCTTGTGACTGTGGACACGCTGGGGAACGAATTCAAAGTGCCTGACTTCACCATCAAGGACATTTTGTCTGCCATCCCTGCCAAGTGTTATGAGCGGTCCTGGGCCCTGGGGTTGTACTATGTGTTTCGCGATCTGTTTTGGATTGGCGTGTTTGGCTATGCTGCCAACACGTACATTCCTTTGATCCCTTACCTCGGTGTGCGTATCGCTCTGTGGACTGCCTACACGATTGTGCAGGGGCTGCTGGGCACTGGTCTGTGGGTTTTGGCTCACGAATGCGGCCACGGGGCCTTTTCTGCCTATCCGGTACTGAACGATACTGTGGGCTGGATTCTGCACTCTGTTCTTTTTGTTCCTTACTTCTCCTGGAAATACTCTCACGGCAAACATCACAAAGCCACTGGTCATCTGCAGAGAGACATGGTGTTTGTTCCCAAGACCAAGGAAGAGTTTCTTGAGCGCCGGGGAGCCACCAGCTTGTCTGAGATTGCCGAGGAGACTCCTATTATGACTGTCTACCAGCTGTTCTTGCAGCAGATTGGCGGTTGGCTGATGTACCTGACCACTAATGTCACAGGTCAAAAGTATCCTGGTCGCAAGAGCTGGGAAGTGAACCACTTCTACCCAAGCTCTCCTCTTTTTGAGAAGAGAGAGTACTGGAACATTGTACTGTCGGATATTGGCATTCTGTTGAACGGCGCCGCTGTCTACTGGGGGTTCAAGACCTTTGGAGCCGCTAACATGATTGTCAACTATGTTATTCCCTGGCTGTTTGTCAACCACTGGCTGGTTTTCATCACTTTTTTGCAGCACACTGGTCCCAACTTGCCTCACTACGACGCCTTCCAATGGGACTTTGCTCGTGGAGCTGCTGCCACTATTGACCGGGAGTTTGGCTTTGTTGGCAAGTATATTTTCCATGACATTATTGAGACCCATGTGGCCCACCACTACGTCTCCCGTATCCCCTTCTACCACGGAAGGGTGGCCACTGAGGCCATCAAAAAGGTGATGGGCGAACACTACTTGCATGACGACGAGAACATGTTTGTCAGTCTCTACAAGACTGCCCGCATGTGTCAGTTTGTTGACGGCGACAACGGCGTCAAGATGTTCCGCAACATCAACAACATTGGAGTCGGAACCGGAGAGAAGAAGCTGAAATAAAGGACAAAAACTGCCTAGAAGTACTAGACAGAATACTCTCACATCATTGATTGGTTGATAAACTATATACAATGTTCTGCTGACATAGAAATACACGGTGTAAAGGAAATACGATAAGATTTTCTCAGGTCGTTTCTGACGTTCTGCGTCACCGCTCCTTATCAAATAATCGAAAATATCGGCTATTTCCGTTCACATCATCATCTTTCAATTTCATATCACCTAATCAACAACTTGCTTGCTTCCTCCGAGCAAAAAATGATCAGCAACGCCATTCGAGATCCTCGAATTTGATCTGCTAAATCGAGTTTTTCCAAATAAATTTCGCGCTAGTAATAACGGCATTGTCCTCTTCTGTGGTTCTCCGGATTTTCAGCCGTTTGCGCTTGAGGGACAAGCATGTCTGCGATCGGAAGTGCATTGGAGGGCTCCTCCACCTTCCCTATACTGAAACAAATCACTAACTACCAGCATCGGAACCTGTTTACCAGCTGCACCGGAGTTGCATCAGCCAATCCTCTTGACTGATCTCCGATTAAGAAACCTACGGACTCAGGCACTCATCATTATACAATATCGACTCCGGTGGAAGTCCATACCCGACGGGACACATCCTCATCCGGCAGCCTCAGACACTTCAATCCCATAGTCAATCACACTCAGACTCCTTGCAACAAGGCTGAACCTTCACCTTCTCCGACCATCTCTATCTCATCAAGGCTTCATAAACTTTCATCTTTATGACTCTGTCAAATGAACCGACCGCCAGGTAACATCGCTTTCAACCTCTCACCATCTGACAACCAGCTTTAGCCTCAGCTTACGAACATATAAGCTCTCGCAATGTTCCGAAGCGGGTTCCAAACTGTATTAATGCCGCACTTTCCCGACTGTTCCCGGGAGTCAGACCCACAGTATTCCTCCCAGCATTAACATAAAAAGGTGTACCTGAAACCCGTAAACGGCCCATAAACCCGGATCGTTTGCTGACTGACTCAACGGCTGTGAATTGCCGAGGCCCGCAGTACAGATTTATGGTGTTGTTTCGGCATGTTTCGGGAACTTCTCTTGAGCTTCCAATGACTTGTGGAGGGCTTACGTCCAGCTGAGTCAGTTATGGCGGGCTATGGCCAACCGAGGCAGACTAACTGGCCGTGCGGGAACCAAGAAGAATGTTCCGTTTCTTCGGTTATTCTCAAGCCGAAGTGGCTTCTCTCCACTGGGGGATAGAATGAATAGAAGGGATTCACAGTGTAAGTGAGAGGCGAGCGATCAGAGTTCCCATCGCAGCAATCTGTTCGGTACACCGGTTGCCCAATCGGGACAGACCCCAGGAAGGTTAGAAACTCTGTTTCCGATCAGTCAGAAGCTCCAAACCCTAAAACGATATGGCCGAAAGGCCGATGCCGGGTTTTCCACGCGCCTCTCGCGGGCCGAGAGTGTGCCTATTGACAGATCAACTTGTGGCAATTCACATCAACAGACTTGTTCCCCGGAGACTGGAGAATTCTATGCGAGACTAACACTTTGGGTGGTCCTTGCTGAAACAATTCTGTCATGTGCGGGGCCAGGGCCGCCTGGGCCGCTGAGGCCCTAACAAACTAAGCCAGCTGGCCTCTGGCTTTTAATATGCACTCACACTTCTGCACCATTTTTTGGATCATTCAATGGGCTGCCATTCTTATTGGGTACTCTCATTTAGTGCATATATTACCCATACATTATCACATATATTACCATACATATCCCTGTATATCCGGTATATATCCCTCCTCCTGTCTCCACTCCGCCTGTCCCGAGATCTCCCGCATGCCCCCCTCCACGTGACCTCCCTACTTCCCTCCCGCACACTCAACTGTACCGAAGCACACCAAACGCCGCTAGCGCTCCGTCCACATGTTTCCTTCCTCTTCCGGCATGCGTGAAATTCTTCCCTTGCGTACACGCGCATCTGTCCGCCGGCGCCTTATAAATCAAAATACATCGCCAAATCCTTATCCACCTCTTCTTCCGCCATGTCTCCATACACTCCCCTTTTCTCCGATTTTTTCCCGATTTTTCCCCCGATTTGTCCCGTTTTGCCTACTATTTGCCTCCCAATCCGTCCATACTGAGCCGCAAATTCACCCTCCAGACCCCCTCGGCCGTCCCTCACGTCTCCTCCCGCCTTCCGACACTCCGCCTTCGGGAAAAATGGCCCCATGAACTCCGCCAACGTCCCGCCCCACAATTCCCCGCCGGCCCCCACTATGCTGAGCCACAGTTTTGGCCCCGTCGCCGTCGGCACCCATTCGGGACATCCGAGCCATCCGTACAGCTTCAGCGGCCTGCCCGGCACTTCCGCTTCGGGCCATCCGCCGGCCGCTTCCGCTCCGCCCGGCCATTTCCCGGCGTACCTGCAGCCCGTGCCGCAGCCGGCGCAACAGAGCGGATCCCGCCTCACTCCCGACGACCCCGCATTCCGCAGCACGTTCCCCGCTTTGGAGGGGCAGCCCCTCCCCGGAGCCGGCATCTTGCCCCGCATTGCCCGCTCCCCGCCTGCGGGGTCCTACAACTACCACTACGGTTCCGGTGCCGCTGTGAACGCCAAGTTTTTTTCCCCGGATCTGACTACCGTAAACAGCATGATTAGCGGCATCCAGCAGCCGAAAACGGACACCAATTCCGGTCACGTGGGCGGGGTAGGGGCTACCCCGCAACACTACCCCGCACATCTCCATTCCGGCGACGGCGCCGGCCCACCCGGCGGCCCACCGGGCGGCCCGTTTTCCAGCATCCGCGGCTCCCCCGCGCCCCCGCCGGCCCCCTCGGCACTTGACACCGACGCCAAGCTCATCAACAACCTAAACTCGTACAGCCTGCTGGGCCCCGCGCAGCAGAAGGCGGGGTATGCGGGGCAAGCGGGGCAAGCGGGGTATGCGGGGCTGCCGTATGCGGGGTTCCCGCGCGCGGGGCCGTTCCTCCCCAACGGCCCGATCGGCCAGCCGGTGTACGAAACAATGGGGTATCTCCCACAGCAGCGGGTGCTAACTATGGATCTGGACGGACAGCGGGGTCCGGACAGAGTCCACAAAAGCCTGGCCCGCCCGCGGAAGAAGAAAAAGTGTCCGGAATGCAATCTGTACTTTTCCAATTTGGCTACACACAAATCCACCCATCTGCTTCCGTCCTCGCGGCCCCACACGTGCGATGTGTGCCGCCGGGGCTTTGCCCGGCCGAACGACCTGTTTCGGCATATGAAGTCGCACTGGAAGGACACCGGGGAGGTGGAGGGGGCGTACAAATGCCCGTTCTTCCGGCCGCCGGAAGCGGAAGCGGAAGCGGAAGCGGCAGGTGGGGGCGGGGGCGGGGTAGGCGGGGCTAATGCGGCTATTCCGGTGGCAATGTGCCACTCCAGCGGGTATTTCTCCCGGTGCGATACGTACAAAAACCACCTAAAGGCGCTGCATTTCAACTACCCTCTCGGCACCCGCAAGAAGGACCGGCCGTACGTTTCCGGCACGTGCAAAGCATGTAATATGTGGTTTGAGAATGTGGATGCCTGGATCAACTCGCATGTGGAAACGGGCAAATGTCCGGGCATCGCCGGCCGTACCGAAGGCTCGTTGGGGACAAACTGAGAGTCCGAGAGTCTTTGTGCAGTGTATATTAGTATCATTAGGTTGGGGTTATAGAAACAGAGATCTACGAATGGACATGATTTATGCAAGTATGAGAGATTGAAGATGGTTAGGTGTATGGAAGGGGTGGTTAGGTACGAGGCTGAATTGGGATTAGAGTTTGGAAGGAGCGGCCTAACTTCATGAAATAAGCCTTGTGTGATTCATTAGACGTGGCCCGATTGGGAAGGTGTCGGTTTTCGGAAGATACGCGGGCCAGTGTGGGAGGTTTGAGTTACAGCAGTAAAAGTGGCCGGACGGGTATGAAAAGACTGTGAGCTGCTTGTGGGAGGTAATACTTTTAGCGCTTTTATTGACACATTGTTAGGAGTAAAAACCACGAAAAGAAGACCTACCGGGTGGACTGATAGGTCATCATCCTTGCAAGGCTGACACCGTCGTTCAGTTAAGGTTTATGTACAGTCTTACCGTTTCAGTCTAGCTTGTTCTAGTCGCTCCGTTCGGGCAACTCAATCAGGTACGAACTCAACCGGTTGGCTTTCCGTTCTTGCTGCGATTTTGACTCACATACGAATGTCTTCTCAAGCCTGAAAAGCTGACAAGACATATTTGCTCCAATTCGGCGCTTTAGACTGCAAGAGCGTCACTAGCTTTTCTTTCCTTCTATTGAGTATCTTACTCTCACATATTGGTTCACCTTCCATTTCGGCATTGTACGGAAGCAAATGGAGGCTAGTGACTACTAATCCTGACTAGTCTTGACTAATTGCATTTAATTGCATTTATTGACAAGCTAATTGAGTCAATGGAATTTTCTGCCGGCCGTCGCAGCAGTCGCAGCATTATACACAATAGCGGAAACATACTCGGAAGACACAAAGCTACAATTCAGCCCCGAAGCCGTTCCGAAAACAGTCTCGGCATTCTCAAACCTGGGGTCCTGTCGTGAGCCGAACCCTTTCTTTGCTTTCTCTGCTCACAGCCTCAAGGTTACGGCAGCCCTGGCAGCGGCGTGGCAGAAGTTTAAATTTGCTTGCGTACATCTGTCGGCCGCCAGCCGTTTGCTATTTTCCGCTGTTCCCGTACAAACGTTAACCGAGGCTGGGGGGCAGCCCCGGACCTCGGATTACATCACTCAACATGAGAACGCGGAATGCGGGAGCAAATAATAATCCCTCAACACTTCCGCCGACCCAAACGGCATTATTTCCGTCCAGCACGGCTCCGGCGGGAGGCAATACGGAGGAACGGGAACAAGGAAGGCCGAGAGGAGACGGGAGGTCGGGAAAAGACGCCAGGGTCTGTGACAGGAGGAGACGCGAGGGTAGATCCAGGATTCTTCAGGATGAGACGTGAGGGTCGATTTTCGAGATCGGAGTTCGGAGGGGTCGGACTTATGAGAAGAATGTGAGGTTGGAATTGCATGATGAAGGCAAAGCCTCTCATGTTTCTATTGTCTTATCTAGAGAAAATCGGGAAATACATGAGAAAAGGATGGTGGGTGAGTGTCTGAGGGAGGCCGGAGAAAAGGAGAGTTGGTGAGCCGGAGACGGAAGGGGTGAAATGAAGAAAGAAGGTATGGTGGCGGAAGTGGGGGGATCAAGGATGTTCAGATAGCGGAAATGCCGAGGAAAAGCGGGGAAAACAAGGAATGACGTTGAGATCTTCAACGTGCGGCAAAAGAGGGGAACGGAAGGCAGAGGAGCCGGTTGAAGAGGTAGCAAAAGGGGGTCAAAACCACCTATTGGCTGGGCACCAGCAAAAGCATGTAAACACTTGCGAGATTCTCCGAGCACCTTCCAGCCAGTTTACCACCCCTGCAGAGTTATCACGATTATTTCATTAAGGTGTCTACAGGACGCAATCTAACGAGACAAGCTATGGTTTCCCCAGACCCATCAATGCAAATGCCGCCGCCGTTTACACCCGGCGAGATCTAGTTTTAGAGGCTGGCGAAGAGACGCCCGACGCCTTGCCGGCAGCCTCGGCCCCCGGAGCTCCTACCTTCCGGCCTTTTCCCGCAGGCTTCTTGTACACCTTGATATAGAACCCAATAAACAGCACCAGGTAGGAAGTCAACAGCGAGACGCCGAAAATCGCAGCCCATTCTGAGCCGTAGCAATTGCCAAAGTCAGGCAAAAAGGGCCAGTAGACATAGCTGAAGTGTGTGTAGGACGCAAAATAGACAAAACACAAGTCAATCACAAACTGAATGATCTGGAACGTCGTGACAAACTTCTTCCACCACACACGGATGCCGCGCGCGGCCAGAAAATAGTAGAAATACATCACAATATGCACCCACAGGTTCAGCACAATCGGAACCCACTGAACGGCACACCGGCCCTCAAGCTGGGTGTAGCACAGCAACGCTGTAGCGCCATGGTGGAACGTATGGAGGAACGTCAGCGGCTTTTTCCGCAGAACCAGGAAAACCGTGTCCAGCAGTTCGACGTACTTGATGATGTAGTTCACATAGTAGATAGTCACCAGCTTGTTCGTATACGCGTCGGGGGAGCAAATGGCAAAGAAAAGACCGTTGCGGGCGATGATCGGCACAATCTGCTCCACCAACAGCAGAAACAGAGCCAGGGAGCCCGTCGTAAGCAGGAGATTATGCAGCTGGAACAGCAGGTTCAGCTTGATCGGCGGGATCCGCAGCGTCTTCATCAGAAACGCCGTACCGAAAATCACGGCATAGTAGGTGCCGATGATTTTGAGCGACTCCCCGAACGTCGAGAGCGGAGTCACCCCCGGGACAAACCGGAACTCCTCGGCAGAGACCCCAAACAGCTTCTCAAAGCCGACATTGAACAGCGGCCACAGCTTCAGGCCAAACACGTTGTCCAGCGACGGAACATCCGCCTGGAGCCAACTCGGAACCACAGACATCTCAAATCCCGAATCAAGCAATAATAAACAAACCACAAAGCCAAGTCCCGACCCGCGTTTTGTGCCACCTGCCTGCTGATCCTTCACGTCAGCAACGCTCCTCGGTTTTCCTCCACAGTAATAGGCCCGAAACTCACAGAAAACAGGCACTTCTGTTCCTGTCCTGTAAATAACAACCGGCAAGCCACTTCGGCTCTGAGCGACACGGTTGGGTGTTTGGGAGGAACGGCAAACGGAAGACTGAATGAAAAATAATCCGCGGCCAGCAGAGTGCTCGCTGAACTCTATTTCTCAAAAGGGCAATTGTCCAGCAAACCTAACGCCGAGGCTGGCGGAGATGAGACGCGAGGGTCGGGCCAGGAGTGGTGGAGGAGGCTCGAGAAGGTCGGGAGATGGTCGAGAGAGAAATTGAAGAGCAGAACATAGCGGGAAGTATTTAGAAGAGAAGTGCTACATATAAGAGCCCATGGATGCTACTGGCTTACGGGAGAGCAGGAAGCAAATGCCGACATGAACTCGGTCGTATCGCTAGGTCTCCATTCATCCCCTTTAGGGTTCGAGGTTCTATCGGAGGTTGTCGATTTGACACCGTGGAAGCAAACGAAAACATGTAGCTGAACTTGGGGTTTCACGATAGCGGGAGCTTCACGGAACCAGGGAAGCCGTCATCACAAACACGCTCGAGTGATTGGATTAGCTATTTGTCCGTCGGTTTAGGCTAAAACCCAGTCTGACAGCCATCGGAACAATCACAAGCTGGCCGTTTCCCTTTGCCATCAACTCCATCTGCCTTGCCCAATCCGACCTTCTCTTGACTTAATCCAGCCACCTTGCAGCCTTCTTCGGCCTTCTGCGCGAAGACGCTCCGCAGCGCTCGGCAACGCTCGGCAAATCTGCAAGGCCCGCGCCTGCATATACCTGCATCGACATGCATGAACCTGCAGCAGACAACTCCGGCAAATACGGATTACATAATACACAAACGGCCCGGCGAATACCTGCTTACGTAATACATAATCATTCATGACAGTATCGATATTGTTCTTAGTATTAGCATTGCCTCAGCTACCATCACTCACCACACCATATGACGTCTCTCATCTCTCTGTGAGGTTCCGTTCCTTTGGTTGCTTGTGCAGTAAGCTCATAGCGGCGTCGGCATTATCGGCCCGGCTGTCTTGCCGGCCCCTTTACTCCCGTCATCGTGCTTGCGACGGAAGGCGGACCAAAAGTCCAGACACACCACCTTATCGTAGCCGAGCTCGTCGGTGAACGCATAGTATATATCCTGCGAGTTTGCATGCAGCAGCCGGATGTTTTCCCCCGTGATGACCCGCAGCAGCTCGCTTGACTCCACATCGCGTATCTCAATAAAGCTGGGCTCAAAGGCAATAATGTAGGGATGGAACAGCACAAAGTTCTGCGGGAGCCCCTCCCAGTATATAATCCAGTTCGGCTTCACCCGCCACCCGTTTTTGTTCACAAAAAAACTAAAGTCAGAGTAGTTGAGCAGAAACTCCCGCCCCAGCCGGTAGATGGCCAGCGGCTTCAGCCCTTCCTTCCGAGCCACAAAGTCCAGCGACGTGTCGGCCGGATCCAGCAGCGACTCCATCGTCCGCGACTCCACCACCACAATCTCAAACCCCTTTGTGCACCCAATACACAGTTTGGACCGCAGGAACGACACAGACACGGGCTCAGAGTTCAGACTAATGTCCTTTGTGCCGCTCTTAATGCGGCTCCGCTTCTTCAAATTAGACGTCATGTCCTCAAACTCAAACACGCGGATCACGTGGCCAGACGTCTTGGCAGCACAAATGTACATCTTGCCGTCGCAAATGCCCGACTCAAAAAAGCTCACGTGGTTCATCAGCTCGCGGCCCCGTTTCGCGTTGCCGTTCGCGTCCTTCGCTTCCAGCGTGTCGATCGCCCACGTGAACAGCTTCTTGTCCGTAAGCGCAATCAGCGTCCGGTACTCCTCCAGCACACTTAGTTTCGTCACATTCGACTTGGAAATAAGCTTCACCGGCGCGCCAAGCAGGATTTTGCCGCCGTCGCTCTTCTTGTCGCACACATAAATGCCGTCGTCAGTGCCAAACACAAGCTTGCGGCCCGAGTCAAACGGCACCACACAGTTGACCCCGTTCCGCGCGTCCAGAAACCGGTCCGCCACCTTCACAATATCGAAAATGTCGTGTTTGTCCCGCTCAAGCCGCTGCTGCTCCTCAATCGCGTCCAGCAGCTGCCGCTGTCCCGACAACCCGGGCGCATACAGCGTCTGGTCGTAGCTCCGCCGGCCCAAATAGGTAAACGTCAGCGGGAACTTCACTGCCGACGGCTCCGCATGCTGCAGCTGCCGCCGCACCACATGCACCGTCCCGTTGTGCACACTTGTGACGGCTCTTCCGACAGGTTCCTCCGTGTCCGACACAAACAGCAGCGGCAGCGGAATCGGCCGCTGCATAACCTTAAACTTCTCCTGCTTGTTGATAATCTTACGCCTATAGAACAGCAGCATGTGATCCAGCAGATAGTAGCACACCTCGCCCTGGTTCTCCTTATCCTGGAACCGCTTTTTCAGTACTCCTTTCTGTTTAATCCGCCGCTCCCGCGCGCCAAGCCGCAGGTTTACAGCTGCCAAATCGGGACCAAATACGAGCTTCTGCTCAAACTTAAACAGCTCCAGCCGGTCCATCGCCTCCCCCGTTCGGGCATTCATCGGCTTGAGGATATTCTCCTTCATATACGCCACAGCCTTCCGCAAGTTCTCGTGGTCGGGATGGTCTTCGGGAGTGTTTTTCAGCACCCGTTCCAGCAGCAGCGGGTACCGCGGGGCGCGGGTCGTCGGCTCGGTAAAAAAAGACTCAAACTTCCGCCGCCGGGACTCCTTGAGGTTCTCAATGCGCTGAATCAGCCGCGCAAACACCAGGTTTGTGCCCACCACCCGCTTGAACTCGTACGCGGCATACGGCCACCCGGCGCCGTGCTTAATATACGGCTCAAACTTGGGGAAATACTCAAGGAAAATATCCCCAATTTGGTCTACGATCGGCGACTGTTTCTGCCGCTTAGTAAGCGCTTCCGCCAGCTTGGAGTTCACACTCAGCACATCGTAAATGCCGCAAAACACGTTTCGGATAAACCGCTCCCGCTCCCGCTCCGGCAGCGCATTCGACCGCCGGATCTCGGGAATGAAAACATCCTTAATATACTCCAGATCCTTCACATAGTCCCGTTCCGTGTATATTGTCTCGTAGATGGCTTCCTGCCGCTGGATCTCCCGCTTGTCGCATTTGGCCAAAATCTCTCCCGGAACGGTTTTCGACCACGCTTCTTTCGCCTCTTCGTCCTGCAGGAGTGACGCGCGGGACTCGGCCCGCGTGAGGTTCTTCCGCGCCTGCTGTTCCAACCTCCGCGGACACGCAATCGAGTAGCACAGTTGGTTCCGCGTGCAGGTCGGCGAGTAGCAGTCCGCCAGCAGGGTGAACACGCCATTCACCGGCACATACGACGCGCCCTGCGGCGCATTCACCCCCGGCGACGCGCTGCCCCGCACTACAGCCCCGCCCCCGCCCCCGCCCCCGCCCCCGCCATACCCCGCATCGTACCCCGCCATGCTGGCATACGAGTCCATGCGCTGCGGGCCTTCCTCGAATATCACCTGATTGAATTGGTACACCTCGTACGGCGAGTCCCGCAGCCGGTGCTCGTACGTCACATCGTGGAAGAAATTCTGGGCATCCAGCGCCCGGCCCAGCAGCAGCGCCAAATTCCGATCGTTGGTGCGGATAATGGAGGCAATTGTGTCTACAGCTTCGGAACCGAGAAAACTGTCTCGGTAGTTCAGCCCGTTCTTCTTCCGCTCGCCGATCGGGATCTCGTCTTTAAACTTACTGGCTACTTTGGACAGCAAAGCGGGGTACACGGCGGGGCGGCGGGAGGAGGCAGTGAGAATAGTGGCCGAGTGCTGCAAGGAGCCGGCGCGGTCCAGGTTGGACAGGGACGCTCCGCTTGTCTTCCGGTTCAGCATTGCCGCGGAGTCGCGGAGTGTCTTTTGCGGGATGGCGCGGCCGGCGGCGGTGGCCGGCGGGTGGTCGTCGGAGGAGAAGCGGCGGTTGAGGGAGGAGAAGGAGAAAGTGCGGGGTTCCGGTTTTTTCCGCAGCGGCCCGTCGAGCGGGCCGGAGCTTTGGGCCGAGGGGCTGCGGCGCGGGTCGGCGCGGTCGGCGGGGGCGGCCGAGGCGGCGCGCGGGAACTCGGGGTTGAAAGTCGGCGAGGTGACGGAGCGGCGGGCAAACTGCGGCCCGGAGATGTCAATGGGGCGGCCGAGAATTTTGCCGCTGGACGCACTGTGGGGCATGCCGGGGCCATGCGGGGTAGGCGGGGCATGCGGGGCTCCGTGCGGGGCTCCGTGTGGGGTTATGGGGTATGGTGGATTTTGATGGGGCGGCGGCA
This sequence comes from Sporopachydermia cereana, assembly GCA_030561065.1. Classification (NCBI taxonomy): domain Eukaryota; kingdom Fungi; phylum Ascomycota; class Sporopachydermiomycetes; order Sporopachydermiales; family Sporopachydermiaceae; genus Sporopachydermia; species Sporopachydermia cereana. Next base: position 10,808 of record JAKTWI010000358.1, on the reverse strand, counting down.
GCGGCGGAGATATGGCCGAATTAAGTGGGGTGGGGGTGGAGTTGTGGGTGGAAGCGGGATAGCCAGCGGGGTAGGTAGGGGTGCCGTTCTGAGAGTATGCCGGCGAGTGGGCCGTTGGGTGAGCCGTGTGGTGGGGAAGTGCCGGCCCTGCCGCTGGCCGGAGCGGTGCAACAGATGCATGGCTGTAATGCTCCGGCGGCCGGCGGCTGTTCGGCACGTTGGCCGCCTGGAAGTTCGGATGATTGCCGTATGCGGACCGGAGCGGCGGTACCGCGTCGGCCTGCTCGGCACTGCCTTCGTTGGGCTGGTGAGAGTTAGCCGGGCGAGTCGCGTCGTTCGCGGCAGGCGGGCAGTATCCCTTCCGATCGTCAAACTGCGGGGCAATGTAGGAATGGGTATTAGAAGGTGAGGGGCTTGAGATAGCTGTTAGTATCATAGTAAGGAGGAGAAGTAAGGAAGGAAGGGAGGCTAATAAGAGAGGAAGAAACGGGAACAAAGAAAGTATAAAGACAAAAGGAGTGTTGCTTTTGCGGAATAGAGCGGGGAAATGTAGGGGCGAGGTGGGCAGAATTGAAGCAGGAATCAAGAGACATTTGTTGATTAGAGAGAGTGTTCAGGTCATAGTCAGAAAGCTTTGAAGGCTTGCAAGAGACTCCTCAGAGGCACTCAGAGAACTTTCGAAGGATTCCCAATGGTCTGGAAGGAATCACAATGTCTTCGCTTATAAGACCATCTCAAGTGCTTTCAAACGCGTAGTTTCAGTTTCTTGAACTCAGTGTTTCCAGACGCCCGCGTCACTTGATTATCTCTGAAGATATCCCAAAAGACAGTCAAAAGGTTTCTGGAGTCCCAGTGCCGCTCAATAATATTAAATGACCCAAAACGGGCATCGAAACTTATCAATATGCCACTCAATTTGTCTCATAGCATGCCTTTCAACACTCCCAAGAAGCTTCAACAGCTATCAAAGCTTAAAACAAAGTGTATTTCCCTTTCGCTCAAACACATCAATCACGAGATAACCCAAAGAACTTACCGACTGGTCTGCGGCAGCCCATTCCGAGCCACTGAGGGCGGGCCAGACTGCCCGGGCGAAGCGGCAGCAGTTGGCCGATAATGCGGCGGAGCTGCAGCCGGAGATGCCGGCTGGCGAGCGTCTAGATGGAGAAACAGCGGTTAGTCTCATATTCATTCCCATTGCATGAAATTCTGTGTCTGTTTGGTGGGTATCTGACAAGAGTTGAGTCTGCCACCAAAAGGGGTTTGGGCGGGGTATAACCGAACACATTTCAGTCGTATAAATATACCGTATGGTTTGGGGTAACTTTGGGAGGTCTTATATCCTTCATCCCAGTTCAAAGAAGAGGTATCCTTTTCGGCGTATACGGAACTCAAACCAGACACGCCGGTTGCACCTTCCGGAATGCCGCCTTTCCCGCCGGTAAAGCCAGATCTTCCAGCACAATCAAATAGCAAACGCGGGCCATGAACCGAAACGGAGGCACATCCGGCAAGTCAAACGTAATGAAACGAAAGAACTCAGCATCTCCTCTCACTGAAAACACCTCTCATCAAACAAACAATCCCAGTCTCAACCTCATTTGCCGGATTATCCTTCCTCTCCCGGCCCACTTTGGCATCCCGTTCGGAACCCGCGGAAGCCGTGGAACCCGTGACCTCGCGACCCCGCCAACCCCTCACTAACCGCCAACTCACAACTCCATTCAAATCACAAACAAAAGCAAAAAAGAAACATACAGCTTTCATATGTCGACTGGATCGGCGGCACCGACAGGTCGGGCACCGAAGGCGCCAGATCCAGAGAAGACAGCGACTTCTGCGACGAGTATTTGGACAGCGAGAACGGCATGGCGGATGTTTTTCTTTCTTCCTATCTGGTCAACACACAAAAACGGGTGTTTTTCTTCATTGTCCAGCCTGCGAATGTCCTCCAAATGCCGGACCGCGGCTTCCGTTACAATCCGATCCGATCCGTCCGATCCGATCGATCCGGTCGTTCCGTTCCCTCTCAGGTCGCAAATGGCTGTTTTGCTCAACTGCTACAAAGTCAGGTGGGCTTCTCCTTCGCCGGATCAATGCTGAGACGGCGTGGATATCACGTGCCCGTAACTTCCTACTCCGAATCTGCTGCTTTTCCCGTGTTGTTTGGCCCCGCAAAAGAGTTGAAATGTGTTCTGAAAACACGGGAAAATATGAATGTTTTGATGGGTTTTTTCTTTGCGCCAAACGCTCAGTGGAGGGACTTGTTGACTGCCTAAACGATTTTGGGTTTCCTTTTTGTTCCATTACGGGGCGGCTACTGAAGGGAGACGCGAGGGTAGGGGGGGGGGGGGAGATAGGAAGGGAAGGGGAGAGGAGATAGGAGGAAAAGTAAGGGAAATGAGGGGAAAGTTGGGATATTTGGGTGATTTGTTGTAGGAAGTTAACGTGGAAGCTGAAGGGAAAGGACTTGAAGGGCTTGGAAGGTGTCTGGATGTGCTCTCGGAACGCGGTGGCTGAGGTGGTTTGATTAAACGAGTCACGGGGGCCATTCTGGAGACTGCGAAGTGGGGGGACTCTGAGCGGGGAAGAACTAGGAGAATGTAGGGGTATTGTGTATGGAATGCTCTTAATATGAAGTAAGATTACTCAAAAGCCAGAAATACTAGAAAAAAAAAACCGTTGCGCTGCTCCCCTTAAGTATTGACAGCCGGCTCCCCCTTGATCCATTACACGTTGACGTAATCACAAAATGTCCCGCCCACTACTTCCGCCTCCTTCTCCACCACGTGACCATCCACCCACACCCCCAACTTTCAATCTTGCATCTCCCCCCTTTTGACAAACAGGAGGAGACGCGAAGTTCTCTGCCCGCCTGGCTGCCTGGAAACTCCGCCTTATCGTTCAATTGACATGAGAAACAAACAGCCGAGATCTGCAGCAAGTTGGAGTATTTCCGCTGCCTTTCTGACAATTCCATATACCTCCCAGTGTCATATAATTTGGTACGACTGAAGGGTAGCTGCACCGAGATAGATTACCCGCACACCACCCATCAGCAATGCCAGTATGTGAAAAGGAAATGAGTTGAGGGAATCATGAGAGAAGATCAGGGATATATGGGATCAGGGCCTATGAGTAGGAGAAAGGAGGACCAAAGAGGACAAAGGGGGACTAAAGATTACAAAGATATGGACCAAATATCAAAGGTTCAAAGGACCAAACGATGATTTGACATGACTTGAGATAACCAAACGAGGACCCAATAAACTTCCTTATATCCCTCAAATACTAACAAACCCATCAGGCATATCACTCCACCTTCACTTCTACCGGACCCGATGCTCGGGTGGTGGGCAACTTTGCCGTCCTGCCCATCAAGACAAAGTTGCGAGGCCCGTCGTATCCCTGCTCGGAAGACTACGACATTATCGATGAGACCATAGACCTTTTCCGGGCCAACTCTTTCTTCCGCAACTTTGAGATCAAAGGTCCCTGCGACCGGACGCTCATCTACGGCATTCTGTTTATATCCGACTGTCTGACGAAGATATCCCAGGCCCAGCCGCAGCCTGTGCCGCTGACGGAAGCTCGGAAGATTCTCAACACACTGGCCATTGACTCCTTTGCCATCCCGGGCGATCCCGGCTTCCCACTGAACTCTTTGTATGCGCCTCCGAAGGATCGGGCCGAGGCAGAGCTGTTGCGGTCGTATCTGCAGCAGTTCCGCCAGGAGCTGGTGGAGAGGCTGCTGAAGCGGATTTACAGCGACAATCCTAAGGTGCCCAGCAAGGTGAGTTTTGAGGTTTTATGGGGTTGGAAAGGAGAGGATTAGTGGTAAAAATATGAGTAGTGGGAGGAATAATTGGAGAGATTGTGGGAGGAGTAGTGGGATTATTTCTCTGCCTGAGTAACCTTATCGTTTTTAAGTCGGCACACTAACTGTATCTTGCTAGTACTGGCTTGCATTTACCCGCAGAAGATTCATGAACAAATCTCTTTCTTAAACGGTGAGGCGACGGAGTGTTTTGTATGTCAAATGAGAAATCAACACCCCGAAAAAGGGAACACATATGCTGCTTTAGGGCCTGATAACTGTAGATGCACATCAATTTGGCGTAGTTGGTCTCTCAGGGGAAGAGAAGGAAGGTATCAGAAATGGGTACAATGGGAAGTTGAAAGAACTATAAGCCAAAGTGATGCATGTTTGAGAAGCTGATGGCAATTTGGGTTGAAGACAATTGCAGAGTCAAAGTCTGCAGAATTTGAAAGAAGGGTTGACCAAAAGACATCAACTATATTCATCAATCATGAGGTACTTTTTGCAGTAACTCACTAGGGCTGAATAGGCTTGTTCCCCATATAAAAGCAGCTCAGCCATGACTCAAAAACATAACGCAAGGCTCTATACAACTTGCCAAGGAATTCTAATCATAAGCCATCAATTAATCATCATTCATTACTATACACATCTCATTGAGGCACCTCCATAAGAGGCTTTCCAAACCCCCTACCCTTCTACCCTTTTCAAAGTCCTCTAACTGTACCCTAATCTCCATATTCTACAAAACTAACCCGCTCGTTAAGATCCAGATCTTCAAAACTGCAATCGGCAGAGTCACAATGCTCCTCAGGCTCCTCCTCAACAATCTCCTTCCCGAAAATGCCGAAAAATGACTGGCTCAAACTCGATTTGGAAACCTTCCGTTTCACCAGTTCCCTCAAACTGAGTCCCGAATGACTCAACCTCAGCCTCAATCCGGAAACAAAAGACTCAGGCTTGTTTCCCCTTCTGTATATAGACAGCCGAGCCTCACTGCGCACTCCTCTCACTCCGCTCTCCTTGCGCAGGATCTCCCTTAGCACATCAGCACTCCGGCGTCTCCCAGTAGTATCAAATGCCGAGAGACGCATGGCCGCCTCGCCTTTCAGCTGTCCGGCACACACATTGCACAGGTACACTCCCCGCACCAGCTTGCAGGAGCAAACCACACAGGAGTTACCTGTCGGGATACCAGAAAGGGTAAAAGCTCCGTTCGGTGCCTCTCTTGCTTGGATCATTGCAGAGGCCAGATAGCTGTCGGAGATTTGTTCCGAGGTTTTGTTTCCACTATGAGCCGAAAGGTTGTTGAAAGAGAGGTTTTTCCGGACAGCAAGGGAGAGGAGATGCTCGATATCTGACAGCTTCTGAGAGACCATATGAGGAGATGGATTTGACAAGGGAGGCGGCAGAGGGAAAGAAGTGAGGGCCCTGCTGTCTATGAGGTTGAGATTCGAAGATGTCGGCTTCAGGTATGTGGAGGAGTGGTATTTGCGATTGAGAGTCGCCCGGGTCTCCTGGTTGTATTCCCACGCAATAGGGAGAGAGTCTATGGAGTGCAATTGCGTGAGAGAGGATGTAAGGGATTCAGAGAGTTCAGAGGGTTCAGAGGGTTCAGAGGGTTCAGTAAAGGTTCCAGTGTTTTCCAAAAAGGGTTTGTTTTGAGGGGAGGTTGCTGTCGGGTTGTTCACCTGGCATTTCCCAATGGTATCATCGACACCTGAGGAGACGCTGCTGCTGCTGCTGTTTGATTCCAGATCGAACAGTGCCGTAGCATCGCTAACAGAATCACTGGCAGAATCGCTGCTGCTGTCTTCATATTCGGATTCCAGCTCCGAGGCGGGATCTTCCGCCAGCCGAGTTCTGTACTGTTCATCCTCGGTGCTGTAGTTGCGGTAAAACTCCGGCGGCACAACGCCAATTGTATTGGGCGACATGTCCGAACTAGCCAGAGAAACGTATCGTTCTTTATGTCTGTTGAGTTGGAAGTTGCACAGTTCTTTGTCGAGGGGGTTGCTGATCACAGAGGGGATGCCGCGGGGCCGAGAAGCAGTCTGCTGCTGTTGGTATACTCTCGGGACAAACATTGTGAGGGTTAACTAGGAGAGGTAGATGCCATTAGTGAGGTGAATGGAGGATTTGGAGAAAGAGGACGTCTGTAGTTATTAGAGGATTCCGAGCCCTGTGGGTTAGTAGTGAGAGCAGTGGCAATGATCAGTTAACAGAGTGTTTTCAGCAGAAGAAGCTCAGGGGGGTGAAAAAGGAGCATTTGGGGAAGAGTTTGGATGTAGTGATAGTCAACGAGAAGGCGGATAAGTCTGCTAACGATTGGTATAAATCGCTTGATTTGCTCTGATTTTCTGGTACTGCAGAAGGCATACATTAGAGTTTCGATATAAATTAGGTTTAATGACTACTAGGGGCATGCCCATAGTTAATAAGGTTTAGATTCAGATGATTGCTGCAGAAGGTTTGCACTAAGCTGCACAGACTGAAGTGAGATGCGAAGTGTTAGGGGCCCAGGAGCTGTGAAAGCCCCTAGGTTTCATCACCTTTGGCGAGCTGAAAGAGTTCAAGAAGTGAGGGTATTTCTCAATGCAAGCAAACCAAAGCAATTGTCTGGTAAGAAACCCTCTCTAAACATTTCTTCACAGCAGAGATAGCTGCGGCAGCCTTGCCACGGCCAACTCCGAAGCATTTAAGTTGGCTCACAGTTCACAGCTAAACGGTGAAAATGCAAACTTTATCCCCTCGTCGCACTTCCGACACTGCGTCTACCTGCAGAAATGTGCATTACAAAGTAGGGAGAACGTCTGCAAGATGTCCCCGAAGTGCGTCAGGTCACTTCAAAGCTGCTCAACTTAAAAACGCAGGGAAACACTGTGAAACAGAGATCCTTCAGCTCGATTGATTGTGAGAGAAAGGAGGCAATGAAGTTCTCCAAGTGACGCAGTCACCGGAGTATCAACAAACCAATTGGCACCTAGCAGCTGTAGCTCACAAATGGCAATATACGTACCGAATGCTTGCCAATAACTTCCTCACTGAGTCGATCTTCTTTGTTTCAGGCTGAGTCATCTGTTTTAACTCGTACCTCTTGATCCCTAATGGGACACTGTAATCTCGAAAAGGTATTTGATTATCTAATCCTTAACTCAACGTGGAATGAGATGAGAAGGCAGTGAGGGCAATTCCCTTGACGCGCAATTGACAGGGTGGAGAAAGAACTAACAATAGGCGAAGTTGAGCCGAAACTGCAGAATAGCTGCACTAATAGCTGTCTGACAGCAATAACTCAGCTCGTGATTGAGGCTGGCTATGCCAGGGAATGCTCTGGGGCAACGTAAGGAGAAAGACTCAGCCACGAACAGGTTTCGGTATCTCCTGCATATCTGTCTCCACAACTTTTACATAGTTTTGCAGGGAACAAGGGGCGCTCTTTGAGCGTGCTGAAAGCATCAGTCACTTATAAAGTCTCGGAAATCAGACCGCATCTCTACTTTTTGCCTCTCCGGCATCTCCTGAGATTTTCATCTTAGCATCGTTGCAACTCTTAAGTTTTTCACTTTGAGCAATCCCAATCATGTGACTCTCAGCCGTACATTACGCAGAGAAGTGCAGTAGACAATCTGGGGATGAGGTCAACAGCGTCCCATTATTCTCCCAATGTGCACTCACAAATCATTCAAATAAACAACACTCTGTCAATGACAACAAGCTGGCATTTTCAACGAAAAACAAGAATTTCAGTTTACTCGCGCCGGCATCTCTATAGTATCCGCCTGGGCCTTTTGACCATTCTCGATTACGTAACGCGGAACTCAAGCCAAATTAAAGTTAATGCCACGATGGGCGGGACAGGACATGTGACATTTCCCAGTCAACGTATGCTGTCATAAGGCGATCTGAATTCTTTGCTGATGGCCAACATGGCGTCAAAAGGAGTAGACTAGCCATCTGTAAATACTGTAAACAATGAAACTGTCAATTCCTGTTGTAGCTCCCATTTAAAATGTGTGTTTGCAACGTGGCTGTTCCGCACGGGCCCCTTGCGCCTGGCTTGGGTTCTTTCTTGGGACATTTGTCTGGTTCTTCAAAATTTTAAGTTCAGACACATCGAGCCATCCGGACAGCAGATGTCCATTAGTTAAGGGCCAGCAGACAGTCAGAGTGAGTAAGAGCATACATACATTTGTATGCCTTTTGAAAAGGTAGCTCTATTGAATTTACCTTCTCATGCAGATATTCATTATTTTCTGTCCATTCCCCCTTTCGTCTGTTTCTTCCTCCCCCCTTCCCTCCCTTCTCCTCCTCCCTCCCATCTCCCCATCTCCCTTCCCAACTTCCCAATTCGGCACTGACGTCCTTCTCCTACGTCAGTTCCCGGACACCTTCCCAATGCGGACCCCAAAGTCACATGTACGCCACCCCATTCGAACTTTTACTTTCCCGCCTTTGGGCGACTTTTCACTTCGGCAGCCGGTTGGCTCTCAGCTTCTGCTCGGTTTCTTCTTTTCTTCCCGGGAAATAAATACTTGCCGAAGGACGGCTTTTTGGAGATGTTTTTGGAGTTGATGGTGATGTTCAGACGTTGTTGTTGAGAAGGAATCTTGAAGGAATATTGACTAGTTGATACACTATTGACTGGATCATTGCTGAATACCTCTGAACTCAATTACCACCATGTCTACCGTTTACTTTGACACCTCCGCCGATGGTATGTTGAAATGATATAAGAAAAAGAGAAGGAGGAAGGGAGGCAATTGAAGAGAAAGAAACATTGGAAGGGGAAGAGAAGGACTGAGGGGAGAAGTGAAAGGCGGGACATTGCGACGGACGGATGAATTGCGGGAAGGCGAGTTTTGTGCTGATCTTTGTGCCAATTGCGCCACATGCGCCACCTGCGCCACAATGTGCCAATTACGCCCCCATTGCGAACTGCGCCACCTGCGCCACATTTCGCATCTCCGCTCCCTTGTTTGCCCGCCTTTCCCGCCTCTTCCATCTTTCCGCCTTTTCCGCCTTACCCCACTTTACCCCGCCTTACCCCACTTTACCCCGCAACCCCCTATTTCCATCCTTTCACCTCTCTTTTTTTTTTCTTCCTCTAATTACACGTTACTAACACCCTCCAGGCCAACCCCTCGGCAGAATCACCTTCAAGCTCTACAACGATGTTGTGCCCAAGACTGCCGAGAACTTCCGTGCTCTCTGCACCGGCGAAAAGGGGTTCGGCTATGCCGGCTCCATCTTCCACCGTGTGATCCCGCAGTTCATGCTGCAGGGAGGTGACTTCACCAACTTCAATGGCACTGGTGGCAAGTCCATCTACGGCGCCAAGTTTGCCGACGAGAACTTCATCAAGAGACACGACAAGCCTGGTCTTTTGTCGATGGCAAATGCCGGTCCCAACACCAACGGCTCGCAGTTCTTCATTACTACTGTTCCCTGCCCCTGGTTGGACGGCAAGCACGTTGTGTTTGGCGAGGTGATTGATGGTTTTGATGTGGTGAAGAAGATTGAGTCTCTGGGCTCCAACTCTGGCGCCACCAAAGCCAAGATCACTATTGACAAGTCTGGCGAGCTCTAAATGAGTGTGAGTGTGTAGTCTGAATAAAAGTAGCTGATACAGCTGACACAGTGAGAGGGAGATGATACAGAAGGAAACATCGTAGAGAGTGAGCGAAGCGAGCGGAGGTTAGGTGAACAGGGAGGGGTAGGAGGGGTAGGAGGCGTAAGAGGGGTAAGAGAGTGAGGGGTAAGGGTAGGAGGGAGAGGGGTATTATGAGAGGGGAGGGGTAGGCAGGAAGTGGAGAGGCCAATTGGTGTGTTCCCTCTTTCTAGCTGTGTGTGTTGGTTTATGAGATCTGCAGTAGTATTGTGACTTACTGTGGAGTTTTGCCAATTGCTGCCGGATGTAATGCAAGTTGTACGCCAATTGCTCAGGTCTTCTTGAGGCTGAGAGGTACCCGAAAGACTATTACTCCTGGCTTATCTTGTTAGCTGTCAAGTTGATACCCGAGTCGCTCTTCTCCATGTCAATTGAAGGGAACTACAGGAGACTGTCTTGTAGGCTACACTACAGCCTTTTCTTCAATGTTTGACTCGGGGTTCAACTTTGCTTCTATTGTCGTTCAACGCTCTGGGAATCAGGGATCAGCTGGACAATTCAGTTTTAGCTGTCAGTTGCGCCACTCCGCCATTTCACCACTCAATCACTCCGCCATTGCGTCATTTCGGCTCTTCCGCCCTTAACAACTTCACTACAGCCATACATTTCTTCACAATTCCTCCAAACTTTTCCAGTTTCTACACTCATGAGTAATTACTCATTTTCTATCTATCACCCAAACCAGTGCCAACTCACCTGTGAGTACATTTCCTTATTCCGTTCTTTCTAGCCATCGCTCCTTTTGATTCTTTCGGATCTTCCGGTTCGTTCCATTTCCTACAACCAGCTCTTCCATCCATACACCCCATCATTGCATCCCATCCTACTCTACAGAAGAACAGAATCAGTCCTATGCACATTTGACTCATCGATACTTTCAAATCAATGCACTCTCTACCTGAAAACATGACACCGGCAGTTTATACATGGCCATCTTTGCATCAATACACCTATAGGCCAATCAAAAGGAATGGACTGACCTCAATGGTCTTTCCTCATTGGCTTATCAATTGACACCCTTCTTTGATGTGTACAGGTTTTTTGCACTCATTAGGTAGGCGTTGGAAGAATGCCATTTGGGCTTTTGGAGAGAATGGGAGACGGGGGAGATTACAATGTTGAGTCCAAACGGGTATAGGTATAGTTAAGGTGTTCGGAAGAGGTTTAGGAATAGGAGAGGGGTTGAGAGAGCATCTGAGTATTGTCAAGGAGTTCCGTCAGTATAGACCCCGGCTATCACCGTCATCATCCTTTAGTCTCAATCCTACCCCTCCTACCCCTCCTACCCCTCCTACCCCTCCTACCCCTCCTACCCCT